>JAVJIF010026246.1:0-78147 GCA_038442645.1 Agave tequilana
TGGTTTCACCTAACCTAATATATATGTTTACCTATTCAACACATTGTGCCTTTCTCTTTAAATGAAAAGTAATTTTTTTTTTTAGAATTGAAATCCATAAAGTAGATGTCTTTCATAAGTGTTGTGGATAATTCCCGGGGTAGGTTATCACATACCAATTTGTAGAGATTGATGAATGAAGAACAGAGATCAAAACAACTCAAACACTGGAAATTCGAAAGGAAAAAATCAGGGGGGGGGGGGGGGGGGGGGGCGAGAGAGAGAGAGAGAGAATTCCAATATAATTCAGAGAAAATTACAATGGTGATCTGCTTGATCTTTGGTGTGCTAGGATTTCTAGGTTTGATTGATCGTTCCCCTCACGGTAAAGGGGTTCTCATATTTATACAAGTATATGTCCTTCGATAGAATTACAGAACTATCATCTAACTAAATATCCATCTGATTTCAACTACTTATCTTGGAGGCGGCTGAAGGAAAATAACTTCTCGTTTGAACTGGTAGAGGCATATTCATCTTTTATTCAACAACATATGTCCATTTATCAACGTGGTTGTTCCACTTCTGATTCTGTAACCACCGAATTCAAATAGATAGTCAATCTGGAGATAAGGCTGCATGAGACCGACTCTATCTCCTATGCTTAACCGCTTGAATGACTCAGAGTTTGGATTGGATTAGGACTCTTCTGTTGAGTTTCTTGAAATCGCCCCGTGTTGTGTGATTGCTCGGGGTTAGCTAGACCACATCACGCTATCGCAGGCAATCAGGGCTCTTTGTGTTGGGACACTCGGAAAGCTCTGTGTCGGGGAACCCCTCGTGTCGGGGGTCTCAGAGAGGGGTCTTGTGGTCACGAACTCATGTAGGAAGCTCGGGCCGAGCGTGGGCTCGGGTGTAAAGAGGCTTTCTTCTTGGGGACTTGATCTGGCGCGTCATGGATGGAAGACAGCTGATGAACTGATTGTCATCTTTTTGAATTCTGAAGTCATAATGAAGGAGATTGTGTGGTAGTGACAGTTGATATTTCGATGACATGACATGCTGGAAATCACAGGATATGGACCAATTACATGGGACTGGGGTCTTGACTGGAAGAGGTTTTTGTTAGCCCAAAGGCTTTTCATTTTAATTTTGATGATGACTAATGATGTAATACAGGATCGCAATCACCTTCGAATACAAATAAAAGGAAAAACTAGGGTTTTAAAAGAAATAAAATGAAAAGAGAGATTAGAGTTAGAGAAAAAATCAGATAATTTTGGGCTTCGCACCCCTTGCACCACGAGTTTCACACCAAAAACTCAAGAGCACTCTCAAGAGAATTTTAACTAGAAAAATTTTTATTTAATTATTGTCTTCTTATTCATTGAGTTGAGCCTCTTTATATAGACTCTTACAAAGCGAACTTCTCGGATATAGCCGTGTGGTATTAAAAGTAAAATACATCTCAAAATAAGCTAAGACATGAAAGACAACTGGCAACTGGCATGATGTCCTCATCAATTCCCCCGGGGTGGGAGAAAATCGACTCTGTCGAGTGAGGACTCTCCTTAGGAAGCATCTCAATCGGGCCAAGGTGGTGGTCATGGTAGCACACTGGTACGTCACGTTGATACCATGGTGGTGGAGGTGGAGCCGTTCTCCTTGAAGGGTCAGCTGTGAAAGATGGCAGCTTGATTAAGGCATAGAGAGTAGACCAAGACACATCATCTCTACTGAAGACGAAACTGATATCAGGATCCCATGGGCTATCCAACTCGTAAGCAATGGAAGCAATCCTCTTCAGAGCCCTATCGAAAGTTTTAGGCCAAGCGTGCAACTTCCTCACAGCCTCAGAGCGACTCATAACCATCACTTTATTATCAACCGCAATTCCTGCAAAGTACTATATGGATACGCAACAAATTTAAGGGTATCATTGTAAATTACTATCGGCCTAGTGATATTATCAATATATGTAATAGGAAAATGCAATGTAGTAGGCTCGACTATCTCATTCACGTCATTACTGGCACTATCAGACATATGAATTTCATTAATAACTAGTGTGTCGGCACCAACTGTTGTGTCTTTAATTATACTAACAGTCTTGGAAGGAGCGTGGACTTCTTCAATAACCTTCGAGACGTCAACTTCATCACTAGACACAATTCTAACACGTTGACTCTCTGAAGGACACTGATAATCATAATGTCCATATCTCTCATATTTAGAACACTTAGCCTTAGCAATGACTAGCGTTTTGAAAGTCAAGTCCAACCTTAATACAACATCAAAGGCCTCTTCAACAGTGTCTAAGTCATAGATGTCAGTAATCATAGCATGTTTATATTAGATCGTAAACCCCAAACAAACCTAGTTACAGTCTCAGAAGGATGCTCTCAGACTTCACTACGATGAGTTAAGTCCTTAAATATGGCAATGTAATCATGAACGGACATATGACCCTGATGGAGGTTGTGTAGCTGGTCTAAGTAGGGGTCCCTATAATGCTGACTAGTCATAATAGCTCAAGCAAACAAGCAGATGCAGTGAAGAATCTTAGAGTCAGGTGAATTAAATGTATGCACGAAACGAACAAAACACCTTAAAGTTTAAGTTTTAAATGCAAAAAAAAAATGCATTCCTAAAATGATGAAAAGTGATAAATGCTGATGCAACCACTAGATCGAAGCAAATAACATTTCAACCAATAAATTATAGCAATCCATATAGTAGTTGCAAGTAATCTAACAGTTAACGATTCAGGTCAAGTTAGGATATCACCTCGAGAATAGAGCAAATCGGGCGCTAATCGGGGCAGAAATAAGCTCTGGACCGTGTATGTTAATCTGCTGAGCTGAATCTGACAGACGATCGAAGCTTGAACTAGATTGATTTGTGCAATATCGTTATCATAACCAATAGAGTGACAATACAAAATAGGTAAATCGACTATAATTTTCTTGAACTCGAGTGTGTCCCTTCACTCTCTCACAATATAGGACAGTCAAGATCTTCTAAAAATATTGGCAAAGAAAAAGATTCTGGCATCTATAATTTTAATTAAAATATTCAAATTATATCAAATATGATAATGCAACATTCCTAGAAATTTAATACATGAAAATCAAATTCCTAAGAGATGATACTACTGCATTTTGCGCATTAAGAGGGTGTTATTGGTTTGAGTTCAAACAACTTTTAGGATTTCAATGCCTAGTGTTATTAGTTCGGAAACGAAATTTGGATCTGAAATTTGGTGTTATTTGTTACTAGTACTCAGTTTCTCTAATCGAGGGAATCCTTTTGAAACTGGGATTTCACTAACTTTAGCTAGTGTTTGGCAAGCCTAACTTCTCTTTCACATTTAGTCTTGATTTGATTTGAAAAAGTATCCACTCAAACTAGAGTATCCCAAACCTCAGCTTCATAAGGTTTGAAGGCCTCCAAATCTCAGCTTTAGTTACTCCATTTTGATTTCTGAACAAGGTCGAGAATAACCCCATTTTAAACCTAAAACTCTCCCAAACCTTAGCGTGGAAAACTTAACCAGTTAACCTTGTTCCAAAATGAGGCCTTAGATGGACCCGTGAAATCCCACGCTCATTCCAACTTTACAGAGTTAAGTTAGCATATAGGGCGTGTTTGGTAAGTTGCAAAACGTTTGCAAAATGTAAAAAGTTTTGCAACTTTACATTTAAAGTTGTTTGGTTTCGTTTGCAAAATGCAAAATATAAAACACTTTTGCAACTCTTCTTTTCCCACTTGCAATTGCTACAGTTAAATTTGTGGTCATGTAAATCTCACTTTTACACTCATATTTTCCCACTTGCAGTTGCTACAGTTAATTTTGTGGTCATGTAACTGTCACTTGTAGTATACTTACAGTTCAAAACAGTTACTTGATAATCAATATATAATTAAATATTATTAAATATTTAATATTTTAATAGTGTTCAATTTTTTATTTAATTATCTAATTATTTTATATTTTTAATCTTTAACTTTTTTTATTGTTTTAATATTTAATATTTTACTATTTTAATTTAATATTTTAATTTAATATTTTATTATTTTATTCCATTTTTTATTATTTTATTTAGAGTTAATATTTTATTAATATAACAGTATTATACTTTAATATAAAATTACTATATATTTAATTATTTATTTTTAATATAAAAAATTACTTTATTAATATCATAATATATTTTATTATTATATTAATATTTTATTATGTTAATATTGTAATAATAATTCAGTATAATAATACTATAATGATAATTTATTATTAAATTATAATTATATTTTACTTTATTAATTTTATATTTCTATAATATTACAATAATATTATAATAAAATTTATATTATAATAATTTTCAAGTATTTTAATATTATAATATTATAACTATATTTTATTATTGTTGTAACATTTTTTAATATTTATATTTTATTAGTATTCTTAAAATTTTATTAATGTTCTTTAGATTTTTTTAAATTTTATATTATTTATTTAGTTAATATTTTAGTAATATTTTACTATTTATACTAATATTTTATTAATATTATTGTTATAAATAAAATATTAAGATTATTAATTTTTTATCTCAAATTTATTAATACAATTTAATTTGCAATAGTAGATTTAATTTAATAGTATTTATAATATTTAAATCACTGCTACAGTTAATTTTGTGGTCAACTTTTCCACTTACACTTTTACATTACCAACCAAACACCATAAAACACAATATACTTTACCATTTACACTTTCACTTTATCAACCAAATACCGTAAAACACAATATACTTTTCCATTTACACTTCACTTTATCAACCAAACACCGTAAAACACAATATATTTTCTCTGCTACAGTTCACTTTTTCCATTCTCATTTTACGACTTACGACTTGCGACGTTTTGCAACGAAACAAACAGGCCCTAACTCTAAAATATTGTTTGAGAATAAAATTGTGGGTTGAGTTGTTTATAGTTGGATTTTGTTCAAGTGGTTCTCTCTCATTCTCAGTCTCTTGACCAAAGAGTACAGACTATAAGATATTGGATTCAGCTTATAGATAGAAGGGGTGTTACTAGTTTGGAATTCTTAGGTTCGTTCAAATATTTTTTAGGACTTTAAAGTTTGGCGTTATTGGTTTGGGTGAGATTTGAATTTTGAAATATAGTATTATTGATTTTAAATTGTACTAAATATTATTGGTTAGTAAGACTAGTAGTTGGATTGGAATCCGAAAAGCCTAGTTCCAAGTCCAAGTTGAAACATGTGAACTTTTTGTTTTTTGAGCGTGGACTTTTCTCTGGATTTAGAGTCTACATGCTCTCTCTCTCCCCCTCTTCTCTCTCTCCTCTCTGATTAATCCTAACACATTTATTATAATTAATAACTATTTAATCAAAACTGTCTGAAGGGAGGTTTTTTCTCGTGACTTCTATATAAATGATTGGTAGTGAAAAATGCATTTTTATCATTACATTTACCATCACATTTTCATATTTATTCCTATAATTCTGCACATT
The DNA here is from genome assembly GCA_038442645.1 of Agave tequilana. Taxonomy (NCBI): domain Eukaryota; kingdom Viridiplantae; phylum Streptophyta; class Magnoliopsida; order Asparagales; family Asparagaceae; genus Agave; species Agave tequilana. The sequence continues at coordinate 5,521 of JAVJIF010026246.1, forward strand.
TACTAATATTTTATGATTTATTGTGTGCATGCCTCGAAATATTAAAATAAAGAAATAAAGCCCAAAACGAAGCCCAAAAGCCCATATTCAAGCCCAAGGCAAAAGTTGCAATTATCAATTGTCAAAATTGCAAATACACAAGGGCCAAAGTTGCAAATACAAAGAATAGGGAAGGATAGACTTCTATTCAACCCTAGACACTTGCAGGATGAGGATAAAAGCTAAAGAAGAGAGTGCAAAGATAAGAAAATTCGTTTAAAAGATATTGGGATCTAGGTAACTTGCTTCCCAAGTTATCTCGAAAACCCAAGATAAAGAGTCAGGATGCAGCTTCCAGAAGGAAACGCCCAGATGGGCGGACCAGGGGAGGCCACGCGCCAAAGCGCGTGGCCAGCCGCCACTACCAGGCCGCGAAAACGCGGCCCAAGCCGCGTTTCCGCGGCAATCCAGTCATATCCATTCACCAGTTTTTGTGGTGGAGTCGTTCTGAGACTCTACTACCTTCTGCACCTATAAATACCCCTGCAGAGCAACCGTTAAGGGCGTACAGAATTCAACAGAGAAAAGTTAGGGTTTCTTTTAGGCTAGTTAGGTTTTTCTTTTTTCTTTTGTAATTTTTATTTTTTTATTGTAACTGAGAGTGGAGGAAGCTTTCATGGAGGAAGGAGTCCATGCTTATACTGAGGTGACAGCGGTGTAAGCCTACTTTTCTTCCATTGTTAATGAAATCCACTCAAAGGTTTGTCTTTATTATGGTTATTCTTGTTATTCGTGTTTTATTCTTATTTTATTTTTCTATTCTTGTGTTACTGACGGGGAACCATGTCCCCATCAGTTACTCTCTCTAATGTCTTGCAAACCGTGAGATTCGATTGCTTCGAGACTGCCTAGCCCAAGAAGAGCCATTGATGGCCTATGGAGATGAACAAGCCGTCGCTTGCCAGTTTTTTCTTTTCGTAGTGTAGATCGCGAAGGTGGACGATCCTATATCCCATGCTTGAACGCCTTCCAAAGCAAAGTAAGTCGTCGCAAAAGGATCAAAGGTAAGTAGGACTGAAGAGGTAGTTATGTATTTTATAGTCTTCTTCCTTTCTTCTATTTCTTTAGATTAGATGACAAACTCCACTCCCTTCTAATTTCTTTCACCTTATCATTGTAAATACCATATACCATTGTAAATAATAAAAAGAGATAAAAAGAGATAACTTATTGACAAAGCTTTCATCGCTAGTCCCTCCCTGAGGATCACGACCCGCATAGCCTTTGCTACCGCGGATTAGAATTGAGCACCTCGCACATCCTTTTTCTAAATCTAAAATTGTTTATTTTGTGTGCAGGTAAAATCTCAATCAAAATTTTGGCGTCGTTGCCGGGGAGGGACGGTAAGTTTATCTCTAAAAAAAATTATTAACTAATTCTTTTATTATTTTGGTTTGCAGGTTTGGAGAACAGGAAACATTACAGCAGAAGTGGACATATAGCAACTCTGTGCCTCTGCCCTCGAAGGCAGAACAGCAGAGCCTACTCCTATGCCGCGGGTCCGCGGCAAGAGTAGTGAATTACTGACATATTTTTCTGCAGGTTGCTATAAAGTGCAAGATTTATTTTCTGCTCTGTTAAAATTTGTTCTGTGATAACCCTGCATACTGCTAATTAATCAACAGTAAAATATTCGTTGCAAAAAGATAAAAAATTGATTAGACGTTTGCATCCTAGGCACGTGTCTTTTCAATTCCTTTATTTTACTGTTGAAGAGTGCTGGAGTAAGGTACGTTTGCATTTCATGTAGAATAGGACTCATCTCTTGGTTGATTTTCATGCTTTGAGTGAATCTTATTTATATATTTTGTACACTTGCACAAATTTATTCTAAGGGAATAACCCATTAACAAGATAAGGTGGGGATTTCATCACCCTTCCTTGGCCCAAAAATCATATTCCAAGCACTCACTAACGCAAGCCTAACTAAAAATTAGTAGATGTTGGCCCTAGGGACATCTCGGACTCAATTAGGAGATTATCCTAAGGGGGAACGGTGCTGGAAGTTGACTCCTGCCAAATCAGTGTCTAAGAAGGGGATTGAGGGCCGAAAGCCCAAAGATTAGTGGTTATTTAATTAAGGAACGTCTTTGACGGAAAACCTCCTACCACTCTTACCCTGACCTGGCTGATTAACTTGTGGTCAAAGTCTGCACCCTACCTCCTGTGGACAGTCTAACCAGTTAGGAGTCGTCTAGGTCATAGGTCTACCCTAACTTAGATTAGAATTTTTCTTTTTTTTATTTGCTTCTTTGTTTGTTTTCTTTTTTTGTTTGTTTGTGTTGGTGTGATATGGCATATAATAATAATTTTTCAAATTTTAATCCATATTACACACCAAACTCTTTTTCGGATATTACCAACCCGGCATATCATAACTTTGACCAATCTAGTGTGCCGGAATGGTCTTATCCGAATGATTATAACCCATACCCCCATCTTATGACCATAATTTTCATACTTTCAACTCTTCACAGAGTTCATAGGGTTTCGCTTCCCCCGAGTCTAATTTTCAACCAAATTGTCCTCCGTATCCACCTTGTCCACAATATTTCCAAGATTCATACTCAGATCCACCCATTCAGAATAGAAAACCATCTATCTTAGAAATGATGAGTATGCATGAGTCAAAGCAACAGTTACCATCAATCTCTGAAATGATGATGCGTGAGTCCAAGCAACAGTTACCATCAATCGCTGAAATGATGATGCGTGAGTCCAAGCAACAATCACAAAATCTGACCGACTCACAACTTCATCACGATTACACTTCCTCTTTTCAAGTCCAATCACAACATGATGCACCTATCGACTATGAAAGGATGCTTAAAGCCATGACTCAGGCTAGATTAGCCCGTGATCATGAAATAGATCTGATGGTTCAATCTTTACGTTCTCACCGTTCTGCCATTCCTGATATCACTGACTATTCTGTTAGAGCCGACGAACCAAGTTGCTTTGAACAACAAGATTCTAATTCAGTGCCATCATTTGAACTTGCCGAAACTCCAATTATTGATAGTTTGGCAAGTTTTTCCTTTCCTAAAATAGAACTTGAGCATGAATATGATCATGATCTTCCACTTAGTGATTCAATTCTACTTCCTGATTCAATAGTGACTCCGGTGTCTCCACCTGATTTTACTTTTTCCCGAGTCAACATTGGATCCTGTGCCAATTCATCATGAATTTGAATCACCCATTTTTTATGATCATATTGAACTTGACCAATTGTGCAATTTTGAAAGTCCAATGGATAAATAGGCAAGTTCTCATTTTTATGAGATTGAACCGAATGAGATATGTGACTTTGATTCTCAAATCTGTGATCAAGTTCAAATTCCCGAATCAATATTGACTCCTGTTTTGTTACCCGACTTAGATAATCTTTTAGAGTCAGTTCTGATTCCCACACCTATCATTCCTGAACTTGAATCACCATTATTGAGTCACATTCCATTGTGGGAAGATGATTATGGACTTGAGCTTCAACTTATTGATTTGGACCCACTTCCTGAACCTAGCCCGACTCCTGAACCATTACTTGATTTAAGTTTTTTTTCCTGAGTCGGTATTCGTTCCCGTACTTCCCACGTCCAAGTCAATCATTCCATCTTTTCATACTCCATTTTGGGACAAGGCGGTTGGCACAATTGACTCTGAAATTTATTATGAAATTTGAAAATTTGATGGGGTGGACTTGTTTAAAAATAATCATACATACATTGTAGTGGGTTATATAAGAAAAATTTCTGGTGGGTTCTTCCGAATTCCACAAAAAGTAGATTGGGCCGCATTTCGTGGACCAATTAGACCACCGCCGGAACCACCACCTTAAGGTAACTTCTGCCTTCCCTTGTTCTTTTTCATGTATATATGCATTCATTCATACATTGAGGACAATGCATGAGATCAGTGTGGGGGTATGCTTTACTAACACACTAACATAGTTAGAAACTAACCAAAAATTTGCTAATAAAAAAAATATTATAAAAAGGACAATATTTTGATTTATCTTTTGAAAGAAATCTAAGTTAGTCTTAAGAATTAGGAAATCATGATTAGGATTTCTAAAAACTTGGTCAAAATAAATAAATTGTTGAATTTTTAGGTATAGAAGGAAAATTGAATAAGTAGTTAGTCTTAATTTTTACCTTAATGAAATGTGCATACCTAATGCATATCTAGGATTCTAAGACAAAGACCTTTGTGCCTCATTTAAAAAAAAATTTAGTAAATTCACTAATTAAGCTGGATACATGTGCCTCAAGAAGCATAAGTATTCACGCCTAAAGGTGAGTTCTAAATAAAATAAAGTCCTTAGTTTTGTGGCCTAGTTCACTCGAATTTGAGTCCGCGGGTGTTTTCTCACCTGGTGCCCTAAAGCCGACCGGTTTTGGAGCCACCGACTTTAAGTTCGCTACATGGGTGGATTAGAAAGCCTAAACTAAGAAAAATTACTTTTATATGTACTAACACATCTAATAGTCAATTAGTTAGGTATGAGGGCCTCAAGAAGCCTTCATGCTTACACGAAAGAAAATTAGATGAGTTATACATATTAAAAAAAATCATAATAATAATAGAGAGGCACGAGAGTCCAAGTTAAGGAATTCCTAGATTCACAAGGAAGCATATGACTTTTAGTAACATAAAAGACTATACAAAAATTCAATTTTAGTCCTTACCTAAAATGGACAACAATTTACTTTATAAAGACTAAGTTTAAGAATGAATAAAAATGATAATCCTAAAACTTATAGACTACTTAGTCTCTTCAAATATATTTCGAATATTTTCCTTTTTATGGATTTTGTGGGTGTAATCCGCTGAAAACCCTCACGAGACAACACTCGTCCTCTAGGGTAACCTAGGGGTTTAACGGCTTGTTGCACGTGCTAAGTGCAATCGTGATTCCTACGAAAGTGAGTTAGCTAGTTTAGTTTTTCTTTTCTTTTTCTTTTTTTGATTTTTACTCGAGGACGAGCAAAAAGATAAGTGTGGGGGTGTGATTGGTAGTGAAAAATGCATTTTTATCATTACATTTACCATCACATTTTCATATTTATTCCTATAATTCTGCACATTTACTAATATTTTATGATTTATTGTGTGCAGGCCTCGAAATATTAAAATAAAGAAATAAAGCCCAAAAAGAAGCCCAAAAGCCCATATTCAAGCCCAAGGCAAAAGTTGCAATTATCAATTGTCAAAATTGCAAATACACAAGGGCCAAAGTTACAAATACAAAGAATAGGGAAGGATAGACTTCTATTCAACCCTAGACACTTGCAGGATGAGGATAAAAGCCAAAGAAGAGAGTGCAAAGATAAGGAAATTCGTTTAAAAGATATTTGGATTTAGGTAACTTGCTTCCCAAGTTATCTCGAAAACCCAAGATAAAGAGTCAGGATGCAGCTTCCAGAAGGAAACGCCCAGATGGACGGACCAGGGGAGGCCACGCGCCAAAGCGCGTGGCCAGCCGCCACTACCAGGCTGCGGAAACGCGGCCCAAGCCGCGTTTCCGCGGCAATCCAGTCATATCCATTCACCAGTTTTCGTGGAGGAGTCGTTCTGGGACTCTACTACCTTCCGCACCTATAAATACCCCTGCAGAGTAACCGTAAAGGGCGTATAGAATTCAACAGAGAAAAGTTAGGGTTTCTTTTAGGCTAGTTAGGTTTTTCTTTTTTCCTTTTGTAATTTTTATTTTTTTATTGTAACTGAGAGTGGAGGAAGCTTTCATGGAGGAAGGAGTTCATGCTTGTACTGAGGTGACAGCGGTGTAAGCCTACTTTTCTTCCATTGTTAATGAAATCCACTCAAAGGTTTGTCTTTGTTATGTTTATTCTTGTTATTCGTGTTTTATTCTTATTTTATTTTTCTATTCTTGTGTTACTCTCTCTAATGTCTTGCAAACCGTGAGATTCGATTGCTTCGAGACTGCCTAGCCCAAGAAGAGCCCTTGATGGCCTATGGAGATGAACAAGCCGTCACTTGCCAGTTTTTTCTTTTCGTAGTATAGATCGCGAAGGTGGACGATCCTATATCCCATGCTTGAACGCCTTCCAAAGCAAAGTAAGTCGTCGCAAAAGGATCAAAGGTAAGTAGGACTGAAGAGGTAGGTATGTATTTTATAGTCTTCTTCCTTTCTTCTATTTCTTTAGATTAGATGACAAACTCCACTCCCTTCTAATTTCTTTCACCTTATCATTGTAAATACCATATACCATTGTAAATAATAAAAAGAGATAACTTATTGACAAAGCTTTCATCGCTAGTCCCTCCCTGAGGATCACGACCCGCATAGCCTTTTCTACCGCGGATTAGAATTGAGCACCTCGCACATCCTTTTCCTAAATCTAAAATTGTTTATTTTGTGTGCAGGTAAAATCTCAATCAATAAACTTTGTTCGTCTGCCCGTCTGTCCGTCTTTCGTAAGAGAAGGAGCAAAGCAGCGAGAGAGAGCGTCGCCGGCCTCCCCCTCCTTCCTCCTCCACCTCTCTCCTCTCCCCCCTCCTCCTTCCTCCTACTCCTTCCGGCAAAGCCAAAGCACTCCCCCTTCTTCTTCTTCTTCAGACAGAGCGATATACATGTATCAGTATAATTTTCTTGTATTGTGATAGATGATAGTTAATATCTACTGTGCTAATCGTTTGACATGCTATTACTTGACATCTGTCACATGTTTGATATCACTTATCACCTGCCACCTGATACATTACTGCTTGTCTTGTGATTATCATATTTCGAGATTCATGTCTTATTATCTTGTATTATATACAATGACCTGTATTTCTAGTACTTATGTATTCCTGTAACTCCTGAACCTGTTCTGCTCCTGCTATTCCATTAATATGATAATTACATAATAATAAATTATAAAAAGACCAACTACATCGGGTAAAGAGAAAATTGATAGACTCTAAGTGATGAATATGTTTACAGTGGTATAGTTATGTTGTGCAACTATAACTTTTAGTTCTACCTGAGGGCCTCAGGTGACCGAGGGGAGCGCTGACTCCTGTAAGTTCACCTAGAGGGGGGTGAATAGGTGATGGCTAATCTAATGGTCACTTATGAACAAATAATGCGGAATTAAAACTAAGTTGACCAAATTAAACTTCTTTTAATTGAACACTTATGTATAACACAAGAGTGTTGCCGAATTCCCCTTGCGAGGCTCTGGACAAACTCCTCTAGATTCCCCTTGAATGGGTTGAGGTGCCGCGTTGGCTCTCTTGGTTGAATACTAGTGTTAATAACAATCCCAAGCAAGTATAGCAATTATGAGCACAAAGGTATATCATGCATATAAGAGATAAAGACTATAAAGTAATGCAAGATATAAGTGAGACAAAAGAGTAAGAGAGCAAGAGTGAGCAATCGCAAACACAAAGGTTTGTTTCGAGGTTCGAGCACACTTGCTCTACATCCCCGCCTTCGACACACGAAGGATTTCCACTATGCACGATCCAACCGGATCTCTCCTTGGTGCCGCAACACCTACAAGCCCTCGGACTCCCAAAGTCCCTTACACACCACAAGCCCACCGGCTCGTCGAGGCCGCACCTCGTACAACAGTCCGCACCCGAACTCAAAACACCGCGAGCACACTTGCCCGCTTCCTCAAATACAAAGAAAGATCTTGGTGATCTAAACACTTGATCACCTAACAAAATTCTCACTACAACACTCCTATAGGATAGATATATCTATGGATGCTCAAGTGTAGTGTGAGAAATCAAGGAAAGAACTTTGATGGAAAACTCAAGAAATCACAATAAACACTCTCTTGATAAAATCCCTTTTGATAGGAAATATTGGCACTCTATTTTGTGGAGAAAACTCTGCTAAAAGAATAGAAATAACTGAACAAAAGCTCTCCTAAAATCTTAGCTTCAAACAATGACAAAACCCCCTTTATAGAGGCCAGAAAAATCTGACCGTTGGGCTCTGTCAGAGCTGCCGGTCGACCGGTCCGGTCGACCGCCAACGGTCAAGAATCCGACCGTTGGAGCCTCCGGTCGACCGGCCCGGTCGACCGCGCACCTAGAGCAGAGAATTACTTCTCTGTCGGTCGACCGGTGCGGTCGACCGGAATTTCCAGAGAGCAGACTCTCTGAAGCGGTCGACCGGCACGGTCGACCGTTCTCCAGTGCACACAGGCGTGCACGTCTGTGCACGTCCGGTCGACCGACCCGGTCGACCGGCCACTGTCAGTTCTGAAAAATCAGAACTGCCAGAACCAGAAAATTTGAGATTTAAAGATTGGTCTTTTAGGCTTAATAAAAAATCCCATAAATACTTAGAAATTCTAAAAAAAAATAGTTTTATAATATAGAAACATGCTTGCACAAAATCAAGGCATGTTATTAAAGATTTGACTATTTTTGTAACTTGAAAATATTGGCTCATAATAAAAAACTGTTTTTCTAAAACAACATGTTTTTCAAATTTTCATCAAATACAAAAACAAGATATACTGTAAAGCATAGTGTGTATGGATATGATCCACTACACAATCAAGATGAAATATCTAGTTTTTGACATAAAGCACTAAACTTGGTTTTGAGATATCAATATGTTTTTCCAAATTTTCATCAAATACAAAAACAAGATATACTTTAAAGCATAGTGTGTATGGATATGATCCACTACACAATCAAGATGAAATATCTAGTTTTTGACATAAAGCACTAAACTTGGTTTTGAAAGATATGTATATAGGTAACATCAAAAACCAAGACATGTATTTTGTCCAATGAAATTTTTTTTTTCTCAAATAAAAATTCTTTTCTAAACATGAAAATCTTTTTATGAAAGCAATTCTATCAAGAGTGTGTGCGTAAGATATACTTGAGCAATCCACCAATCTATTCTATCCTTTACATTTTTATCTAAAACAAATAAAAATCTTATACCTAGACACAAGTCTTCAACTTCTTGAAGTCTTCCCTTGAAGGCTTCTCATCTTCTTGACTTGGTCCAAGCTTGATCCAAAGCTCCTTGGATCACCCCGTGCTAGCTCCAAATCTTGACATTTAATCCTTTGTTGAGCTTTGCACCTACTAAGATCTTGATAAAGAATCTGTCACTAATTAAACAAGATCATTAGCAAATATAACTACATGAGTTGATCATCATCAAAACTAGAGTGATAGGCCTTTGGGCCAACAATCTCCCCCTTTTTGATGATGACAAAACTCATGAAGTTATATATGCATGGATTAAAGTAAAGCTTCAAAGAAGCTCCCCCTTAACTCATGCATCACTAGAAATAAATAGATATGACATTAAAGCACATAAATATGTATGCAAATGAATGCACAAATCTTTTTCTCAAGCTTTTATCTTATTATATTATTGCTATGCATGAGTAAAAGCACAAGTATAAAAACTCAAAATCATCTCAAAATCTTTCTCTCCCTTAAGTAAGGAACAAATACTTCTCCCCTTAAGGAAATCATGCATATAACTCAAATACTTCTCCTCCTTTTTGTCAATCATCAACAAAGGGTTCAAAGTTCAAATCATCAAACAAATTTTCTCCCCCTTTTTGTCAAAAATAAGGAAATCAAGGAGGGTAAAATCAAATCAATCAATAAGATTTATATGCGATATACATTCATGAAGAGGAAGACGCTAAGTTAACTTCCCTACACATATGCATTACATGAAGAAGGGATGACAAGCCCTAACTCACATAACACATATTATGTAATGCATAAGAGGAGATGTGAAGCTCCCCCTACACACGTATATCATATAAAGAAGAGTTGTCAAGCTCCTCAATTTATAATATACTCAACATGAATCCATATGTAAGAGAGATGTTAAGCTCTCCTTGCATATAGGAAATACAAATCAAAAATTTTGAATATTTCTTTAACAAGACAAAATTTTGAACTTTTCTTATGAAAACAAAATTTTGAAATATCTTAAAATACACAACTTTCTTTTAAGGTACCAAATGTAGAACAATCAAATTTTGAATTTTGATACCAATATTGAAATACAATGCATAAGCTTTAAAATAAATAAGATTTGAAGTAAGCTTAGCATTAACAACTATTGTGCTTTAAAATATAAATCCATTTTAATACAAGCACACAACAATCATATATATGTATGAAAAAAGTATACCAATTTAAGTAGATACATACATATATGAAAGAACAACATATGAGTATACACAATAAGAGGTCATATTGATACCAATTGAAACTATCCAATGATACCAATTGAAAATTAAGCTTAAGTGTATATATCATAAAATCTACCACATGAAGAATTCGAACTAGTTAAATGAGGGTGTTTAACAACTAGTACGGAATCCTTCAATCAAGGAATAAGTCAAAAGTTTTTCATGAAATATCAATGAAACACAAGGCACTAAAAAGCACTCTATCCATAAAGTCCATATCAAAAAGAAGTGAGTGTGATAGTGTTATGTGGAACATGGTATCATGAAAAATAGCAATAAACTCAATATTCCTTAAAATTTTGAAATCATGAAATCCATCACAAAAATTTTATTGAAAAATTACAAAATTTTTATTAAAAAAAAAATTTATATTTCAAGATATATGTATGTTTTGACAAGACATTAAGTATACATACATATCCTTAAAACACAATTGAGTCCATATATAGATTTGCATGAAAGGCAAATGACTCAAGAGGTATCCATGTATATCTTAATGTTTTGGCAAGACAAACATATATATGAAATGAAAGCACATGATCATAACATAAATCCAAAATGGGAATACAAGTTTAAAATGTAATAATCATCAAAACTTAGGCTATACTAGCACACCTAATGGGCACAAATAAGCATTCAAACCCAATCATATATAGATTTATTTGTGATCCATAATGTGTATAAGTATAAATCCAAGTGTTGACAAATACTAACATTTAAACTAATATTCAAATCATGAAGCATCAAATAAATTTTGAAAAATACAAAAGAATTTATCCATATGATTAAAAATAGGATCATGTGAATCAATTTGAAGAATAGATAACTAGTTTAAATGGATTTTTGACAAACTAGTTAAAGATCCTTCAAAAATACAAAGTCAAATGTTTTCCATGAATAATACTAAATACATGCAAGTTTAAGCACTCATAGTCCATAAAGCTCAAAAATTATCTTTTATCATAAAGATGAGTGTTCAAAAGATCATGTAAATAGCATTTTTATGAAAATAGTCATTCAAGCTCAAAAAAAGATCATAAATCACATTTTGTTGTACAAATCAAAAACATGAAAAATCATTTTTTTTATTATTATTTATTTAAAATACTAATCTTCATGGTATATGTATGATTTATCCAATTCTAACAATATGCATACATATCCCAAATATGAAAAAAAGTCCAATATATATTGCATGAAGGCAAATGACTCAAGGGGTATACATGTATATTTATTAGATTTGAATTAAACACACATATACATGAAGTAAGATCAAAGATAGGCATAACAAGTATAATTGACCGAATCATCAAAACTAGCCTATACACATGCATATAGTGGATACAAATGAGCATGAAGTTCAAATATATATGAGTCAATTGTAGTTCACTATTCATATATGTATAAATGCAAGTTTTGACACATTCTACATTTAAGCATGTAAATGCCACATGAAGCACCCAAAAAAAAAAAAAATGCTATATGATACATGAAATTAAAAGCATGTGCATAATGAAAATAGGAGTTTAGAAATTGTTACCAACTCCAAAGCTCCTAGCATGGTGGTTGACCCACCAAAATTTCCTTGATAGCAATGCATCCAAAAGTTTGTCCATCATGTCCATTGCATCCGCTATCAAGGCACCAATCCTCTCACGTTTTGTGAGAGCCCTCACCTACATCAAAATCAAAGGGTGGGGGTTTTGGTACCCATACTTTCTTGGGTCCTTTGGGGTTAGCTTTATTGTAAGGATCCCAAAATCTTTTATACTTAGCAAAATATAAATGAGGTTTCTTATCAAAGCAAAATTTTGCTAAATGGCCTTTGCGGCCACAATGTGTACATACGTACACCTTAGTATGCTTATGTGTAGGAGTGTGATCATGTTGTGCAACATAAGCATGATGATGAGAGTGATGTGCATGAACATGAGGAGTTTGTTTCTTTGAAAACATTGACTCCAACTTAGTATGATTAAATGCACAAGAGTTCAAAGTTGAACTCAAATTATCCATTTTATTTTTCAAAACATTTATCTCATTTGTGGTGGCATGTAAAGCATGATGAGATATATGATCATTTTTCTTTTTCTTTTGTGAAACAAAATCTTTTTCTTTTTCAACAAATTTTCTTTTCAAAGTGATATTTTCTTGAAAAACATCTTCCTTTTGTTTTTCCACCAAATCAATCTTATTTTTCAAAATAGTGTTCCCTTCACATAAATCATTCAATTTAGCAATCAAGGAAACATTCTCATTTTTCAAATCTTTATTTTCCTTTTCTAAGCATGCAATCTTAGATTTAAAAGAATCATTTTCTTTAAGCATGCAATCAAAATCCTTTTTCAAATTATTATTTTCTAATTCTAAGCATGCAATGTTACTTCTAAATGAATCTTGTTCTATATGCATGCAAGCAATGTTCTTTTTCAAATTTTTATTTTCTTTTCTAATCATGTCATATTTCTCAAGCAATAGATGACAAAAAGTAGATAGCTCATCATATGACATGTCCTCATCATCGGATTCGGAATTTACCTCAAGGGGGTCATCCCCTTGGACCATAAAGCATGCGTTGGAGGTGTCGCTTCCAACGTCCGAGTCACTCCCCGCATAGTATAGATCTTTTTCGCCGAGGGAGGTGATGATGTTCCATACTACAAAAGCCGATTCAACATTAGAAACCCTAGATAAATAATCATCATTTAGGGTTGACTTGATAGCATGAAGGGCTTTTGCATTAGCCTCAATGTTCTTACCATCTAAAGAATAAGCATTATTAGTAGTGGCAAGATAGACATGAAATCCTAAGGCTTTGAGGTACAATGACATCTTAACCTTCCAAATTTGGATGTTAAGGATGTCAAAGGTGGGTGGTGACATGAAGTCCATGGTGTGTGTACAAAATATTGTGATTAGCCTAAAAGTAGGATCTTTAACTCTAGGTTGTTAGACCCAATATCAAGAGCACTTGGCTCTGATACCAATTGTAAGTTCACCTAGAGGGGGGGTGAATAGGTGATGGCTAATCTAATGGTCACTTATGAACAAATAATGCGGAATTAAAACTAAGTTGACCAAATTAAACTTCTTTTAATTGAACACTTATGTATAACACAAGAGTGTTGCCGAATTCCCTTGCGAGGCTCTGGACAAACTCCTCTAGATTCCCCTTGAATGGGTTGAGGTGCCGCGTTGGCTCTCTTTGTTGAATACTAGTGTTAATAACAATCCCAAGCAAGTATAGCAATTATGAGCACAAAGGTATATCATGCATATAAGAGATAAAGACTATAAAGTAATGCAAGATATAAGTGAGACAAAAAGAGTAAGAGAGCAAGAGTGAGCAATCGCAAACACAAAGGGTTTGTTTCGAGGTTCGAGCACACTTGCTCTACATTCCCGCCTTCGACACACGAAGGATTTCCACTATGCACGATCCAACCGATCTCTCCTTGGTGCCGCAACACCTACAAGCCCTCGGACTCCCAAAGTCCCTTACACACCACAAGCCCACCGACTCGTCGAGGCCGCACCTCGTACAACAAGTCCGCACCCGAACTCAAAACACCGCGAGCACACTTGCCCGCTTCCTCAAATACAAAGAAAGATCTTGGTGATCTAAACACTTGATCACCTAACAAAATTCTCACTACAACACTCCTATAGGATAGATATATCTATGGATGCTCAAGTGTAGTGTGAGAAATCAAGGAAAGAACTTTGATGGAAAACTCAAGAAATCACAATAAACACTCTCTTGATAAAATCCCTTTTGATAGGAAATATTGGCACTCTATTTTGTGGAGAAAACTCTGCTAAAAGAATGGAAATAACTGAACAAAAGCTCTCCTAAAATCTTAGCTTCAAACAATGACAAAACCCCCTTTTATAGAGGCCAGAAAAATCTGACCGTTGGGCTCTGTCAGAGCTACCGGTCGACTGGTCCGGTCGACCGCCAACGGTCAAGAATCCGACCGTTGGAGCCTCCGGTCGACCAGCCCGGTCGACCGCGCACCTGGAGCAGAGAATTATTTCTCTGTCGGTCGACCGGTGCGGTCGACCGGAATTTCCAGAGAGCAGACTCTCTGAAGCGGTCGACCGGCACGGTCGACCGTTCTCCAGTGCACACAGGCGTGCACGTCTGTGCACGTCCGGTCGACCGGCCACTGTCAGTTCTGAAAAATCAGAACTGCCAGAACCAGAAAATTTGGGATTTAAAGATTGGTCTTTTAGGCTTAATAAAAAATCCCATAAATACTTAGAAATTCTACAAAAAAATAGTTTTATAATATAGAAACATGCTTGCACAAAATCAAGGCATGTTATTAAAGATTTGACTATTTTTGTAACTTGAAATATTGGCTCATAATAAAAAACTGTTTTTCTAAAACAACATGTTTTTCAAATTTTCATCAAATACAAAAACAAGATATACTGTAAAGCATAGTGTGTATGGATATGATCCACTACACAATCAAGATGAAATATCTAGTTTTTGACATAAAGCACTAAACTTGGTTTTGAGATATCAATATGTTTTTCCAAATTTTCATCAAATACAAAAACAAGATATACTTTAAAGCATAGTGTGTATGGATATGATCCACTACACAATCAAGATGAAATATCTAGTTTTTGACATAAAGCACTAAACTTGGTTTGAAAGATATGTATATAGGTAACATCAAAAACCAAGACATGTATTTTGTCCAATGAAAATTTTTTTTTCTCAAATAAAAATTCTTTTCTAAACATGAAAATCTTTTTATGAAAGCAATTCTATCAAGAGTGTGTGCGTAAGATATACTTGAGCAATCCACCAATCTATTCTATCCTTTACATTTTTATCTAAAACAAATAAAAATCTTATACCTAGACACAAGTCTTCAACTTCTTGAAGTCTTCCCTTGAAGGCTTCTCATCTTCTTGACTTGGTCCAAGCTTGATCCAAAGCTCCTTGGATCACCCCGTGCTAGCTCCAAATCTTGACATTTAATCCTTTGTTGAGCTTTGCACCTACTAAGATCTTGATAAAGAATCTGTCACTAATTAAACAAGATCATTAGCAAATATAACTACATGAGTTGATCATCATCAAAACTAGAGTGATAGGCCTTTGGGCCAACAACTCCCTACCTCCTGTTACATTTCTGAATGGGCATAATATAAGACCCACCTCCTATAGGCCTTGCGGCCGGTTTCGTGCACCAGCAACGAAACACCCTAAGTCGTGGTCCCGGACATGTACGAGACTCACTGTAAACATAACTCATTAGTTTCATCATCAGTTTGCAACCATCTCGATTTGCTCATATATGGATGTATGTGTGTTTGAAGCTAGGGCACATACCTAGATATATGGGTCGGAAGAGTAATAATAATAATATACTAATTAATAATTCGTTGTGTTATTTTATAATTCAGGTTTTATACATTCAGATTACGATAGTGCGAGGTATATGGTATATAGATGAGAGTTTCCTTATTTGAATTGTTTCTTCGACGTACTTATCTCTTGAAGCCGTAATCTGGGTTGTACCACTGGTTTTGCCGTAATTACTTTCATCAAATTTTAATTCAGATTTTGGATTTTGTTTTATTATTATTATTCTATATATGTATATCTTTTAGTTTACCACCTGTGTACTACTACACAGATCTTCTGCTGTTACCATATTATACACAGTCAGTCTCTTGCTTGACATTACATCTGTACTACTGTACTTAATCTCCTGACTTGCTTACTCTTGGTTTTATACGGACTTTTTAGTTACCATATAATTAATATTTCTTACTGATTCATACTGTTCTCTTATGCTGTTATTGGTAGGGGTGAGCATCGGTCGGTTCGGTTCGGTTTTTCTAATTTTTGCAAAACCGAACCGAACCGATTAGACTTAGTAACCGAACCGAACCGAATCAACTCAGTTCGGTTCGGTTTTTCGGTTTTTTCGGTTAGGTCAATATATTGTCATCATTTCTTACATTTTTTAATCACCATTATGTTATCATCCTTTAATATTATAATCTCAAATATCTATTACGCAAATTAGAAATAAGAAAAAGATTCTAAGCTTAATGTGAATTGAAAATTTCATATTCTAAAACTTTTACACCGTATTTGAGCTCTTATATCAAAACTCATATAATTATTACTAACTTTTAATGATAAGAATGAAAAAAAGAACTATATTAATATAAATATTATTCTCAATTGTGATGGTGTACTTAATATTGCTTTCACATATTCAACATAAAAAAGATGGTATTACTAAAACTAATGAGATAAGCTTCCACCAGTTTTTATTATGAACTATGTGATTCACTAAATTGAATTTGAGTAGATTAATATATAGGGTGAGAAATTCGGTTCGGTTCGGTCTATTCGGGTTTTGGAACACAAAACCAAAACCCGACCGAATTAGAGCGGTTCGGTTCGGTTCGGGTTCGGGTTTCGGTTTTTGGTCGGTTATTTCGGTTATAACCGAACTCTGCTCACCCCTAGTTATTGGGGACAACTCGAGTTGTGTGTACTCAGTCGATGGGGACATGAGGCATATGGTATATAGATGAGTATTTTCTTATTTTGATTATCCCCTCGAGGTTTCAATCTCATGAATCTAACTACTGAGCCCCGTACAACTGGTTTTGTCGTTTCTGTGCATCTCATCATTGATGCCTCATTGATTTTTGGGTGTATATGCTCACGACACGATTTTCAATGTATGCTTTTGAATCGGATTTATTGATGCATGCATACTTGTCCTTACACGTTACCTGGCATCCATCACACTAGTTGTTGGGGAGTTTTCGACTCTTCTGAATCTGCATGTTCAGATTTTAGAGCCTGTAACTCGTGGATTCTCCCGATTGCTGATCAAAGACGCGCCATGAAAGCGTGAATCCTCGGCAGACCGTCCGGGGTTCTTTTTTCCATGCCCACCTGCTCGCCTCTCGAGTTTTCGTTTTTAACTCGTGAGCATCTTTTATACTGTTCATACTTGTATATCTCATTATAATTCATACATTGCGCCTCTTGGTGATATAATATTCATGTAATATTGTATCACATTCTTTGTTAACAATGTACTTGTATTATTATTGTTGAAATGTATATAACCATCGTGCTTTCACACTCTATTTCTTGCCTGTAGTGATGCTTAGCTTATATACGTGAGAGTATTTTTGACCTGTGTATATACGTCACAGTTCTCTGTACCCATGGGATCAAAGAGTTACAAGAATCATGACCCGAGGTAGACATTCCTTTCCAAAGATCAGCGTGTCATTTGAAGATTGATCAAAGAATTGATTTCATCACGGCAACCCAAGCCACTAATAAGTCCTTACTTTGACATTTTTAAATCATGAAATGTAATCCATTGGTTACAAGCACGAAGATTAAAGGTGAAAGAAGGCCGCCTTGACGCAAACCCCTTTTACAGGAAATTTTTCGACCCTGCGTTCCATTCATAAGACTGGGACACTTTTGCCTTTTGCAGCCATAAATGAATACAAGAAACCCACCCAAGAAGGGGAAACCGCCAAGACTACACTGTTTCCAAAATGCACTCCCATTCAACTATGTTATAAGCCTTTTCAAAATCCAGCTTCAACATAAATTCAGGAGTTTTCTTCCGCTTGGCAAACTGAATAACTTCCTAAGCCAACGCGATGGAATCTAAAATACTTTTTCCTCTTAGGAATCCAGATTGATGGTCATCAATGATAATGCTCAATTTTTTTTTTGTGCAAATGATTCGCCAAAACCTTAGATAAAATGTTAATGGAGGCGTTCAAGACACTAACTGGTCTGAAGTCTCCAACCCCCTTAATTTCCCTTTTTTTTTTTTTAAAATCACGATTACAAGAGCATAGTTTATTTCCCCCCAATTGGTTTGTGCTTGTTGCCTCCACATAATCTCCTCCCTTTTGCAGTTCTGTTTAATTTGCACCGTCAATTCCTTCAATTTGGAAATCTCAACTTGGAAAGCTCCTTTTCTTCTCGAATCTTTTCTAATCTGGAAATTTTCCGAACCATATCCTTTTTATAGTTAAGGACAGATCCAAAGGAGTTTCCCCCTCAAACTCGCAGAGTTTTCTGGAGCTGCCTAAGCTTGGTAGTGAGAACATCCGCTGCGTCAACTCGATGCACTGATTTCTCTCAATACTCCCTATCGACTGCGAAGCAATTAGGAGCATCCAACCACTTCTTCTCAAATCTAATGATCTTTTGATTGACAATGACTGAATCCCGAGTATGAGGCACAATGAAACATGATCAGATGTAGGCCTAGGAAGAGAGGATAAGACAGCGAAAGAGAACTGGGTCTCCCAATCGGTTGAGGCCAAAACTCTATCCAACCTAAAAGGATTGGGTTATCTTGTAAATTCGAGCACGTGAAAGATATGTCAGCAAGAGGCAAATCCATGGGCTCTGCCTGATCAATAAGCGAACTGAAATCTTGCCGATCGTGGCCATTGCCCTCCCCACCTTTCTGTTCATGCAAGAACCGAACGATATTAAGATCTCCTCCAAATGGCTCAGGA
Organism: Agave tequilana; assembly: GCA_038442645.1. Taxonomy (NCBI): domain Eukaryota; kingdom Viridiplantae; phylum Streptophyta; class Magnoliopsida; order Asparagales; family Asparagaceae; genus Agave; species Agave tequilana. Next base: position 24,321 of record JAVJIF010026246.1, read on the forward strand.
GAAAGCCTATTTATTCTTAATAAAAATAATCTCTTGCCAGAACAGGGGTCAACTTGCCAACTGTGCAACGACGTGGTGCGGTGGTTGAGGCACCCTGCATGCCCTTGCATGCCAAACCGAGCGTGCATGCACCTGCACGCCAACCTTTGCCTGCCGCCCATGCATGGCGGCCTCTGCATGATGTGCATGCCCTCTGCATGCCGCCTTTGCATGCCAGTCCCCCCCGCCCGGAGCCGGCACCGGCACGTGAGCGCCGCCCTGTTCATGCACCGCCACGTCTCGACTTCCACGCTCGACAGTCGCGCCCATCTGTTCCGTTTCGGAGACTGGGACAACTTGCCAACGAAGCACTGACGAAGTTCGGTATCCGAGGCGCCCTGCATGCCAATCCCGGCGTGTCAACCCCTACATGCACCTGCATGACACCCATTGCAAGGCGGCCTCTGCAAATTCTGCATAGAAAACAATACAAGCAGTTATTATATATATAATAAAAATTCTTTCTTCATATATTTTTTGTTTTTATTAAAATTAACATATCAAATCCTTGAGCTGTTATTTTAGGATTTCAAAGAAAATAATGAGCTTGAAGTTGTAAACCCTAAAGTTTCTATTTTGGCTGAATATTTGATGAAAGAAGGTAAGCATTGCTAGAGCTTCTCTTTTATTAATGAATAATCAATTGTTTCCCCTAAATAATCACATGCTATGATTGCTTGATGACCATTGTTCCCCTCTTGTTGATTTATTGATCACAAAAATTTTGCCATCTCAACTGTTTGAAGAAATGACTGTTAGAAATCACATCTTGTTTCTTTTATGGATTATGAATAAATTATTTATTTTTATAGATTGCCTACAGATATATGTTGAAAATTTCGTATGAAACAGGGCTACCATTCTTTAAATGATTTTGATTTTCCTTTTCTTTCATCATATAACTGTGCATCTACCATGTTTGCATGAATGAATGAGTGGGATCAGCTTCACATGGATTCAAGCGATGAGTTGCGACTTGTTGCCAAGAACCAAAAAAGAAGCCTTGAGCAAGATCGAATCAGCCAACTCCAGGATTCCATCCTTCATCACATCTTTTCTTACTTGACGACACTCAATGCTGTGCAGTCCAGCGTTCTCTCAAAGCGATGGAGAAACCTGTGGGCTTCAATGCGAGACCTAGACTTCAACTGTGATGAGTTTGAGGATGCTAGTGAATTTTTACGCTTTGTTGATACGGTGTTGGTGCTCCGCGACCAATGGATGTGCATGAGTTCCGACTGAACTGCTTGTGTTGTGATGACGATGAACTGGACCATACTAATATGTGGATCCGTTATGCAGTAAAGCACAATGTCCGCGTGCTTCACTTGAAGATAGATGCATCAGAGGTTAACCATATAAGGTTGCCTCATTGTTTCTTCACTTGCCAGTCTATAGAGGCATTGCATGTTTCACTATCGCCCTACGCAGACATTTGTGACATGCTGTTACCAGATTTCGGTCGGATCAAAACATTGGACCTTGAATATGTGATTCTGGATGATAATTTAGAGAAACTCATTTCCGCATGCCAGTAATCGAAGATCTACACCTTCGGAATTGCTGGCTCGGTTCCGATGTGGACATTATTTCACAAACCATGAAGAGCTTGTGGATAGAAAACTGTTGTGTTTATGACAGAGTTATCCGGATTTCTGTTCCTAGTCTCAGAGCTTTGCATTATGCGAATTCCGGCATAGGGAAAACTTCATTGGTGAACCTGTCATCTCTGGTTTATGCATTTATCTCGGATATTAGTTTTGATGAATATGGACCTCATAGCAGGGCAATTAAGATCATCAAAGGGCTTTCAAATGCAAAAAGTCTGGAGCTGTATGGTCGGTGGACAGAGGTATGCTTATTGTTCAACTTTTTTAGCTCTATATGTAAAAGTTTCATTTACTTTCAAAGTTTGTTCCAAAGTTAAATAAGAACAGGGCAAAACTCTTCATAAATTGTGGTTAAGTTAACACCCAATGTTTCTGAAAGACATAAAAATTGCAGCTTTCTGACATTTTCCTGTAATTTATTTTCTCTTGCTCCATGATGAAATAAGCTTGTTACTGAAGAAGAGCTATCAGAATTTCCAACATTTTGGAATCTAAGGAGTCTAAAGATGGATAAATGGTGTCTAAGCGATAACTTCGAAGCAGTAGCTAATTACCTTCGGCACTCACCGATTTAGAGATGCTGACTCTTAGACAGGTACGGTGAAAAGCTACAATTTCTGAATGTTTTTATGAGCTTGCAGATCAATGTTAATGCTGATAATTTATTTTGCTTTTGCAGTCATCTCTACCGCGATCTCAAATTCATCATGAGGAAACTGTCAATGAGTCATCGGATAAGCTCTCATTCGATTGTCCACACCTTAAGATAATTGAGATTCAATGTGACAAGTACTCGAAGAGAGGAGTCCCGGAGTTGGTGAGGATTTTGCTAGAGAATTCGAGGAACTCACATAGCATCATGATCACCCCGGAAAGACTTTGTTGTAAGATCAATTAATGTATGCTTTGAAGTTTTTCTTTTTTCCTTCTTTTTTTTTTCCCCCTTTCTTTCAGAGATAAACATTGGGAAAGAAAGTCAGTAACCCCTAGATTTTCCGCCATGTCCATTAATTTTAGAGTCATTATTTTGTTCTGCTATTTGCATCATATGTTAACATTTTATATATTAATTTGGAGAGGCTCTTGTAAAATCATATCTGAAACCAAGTGACATATTAATTAAGCAATTTGTTAGTTGAATCACGCAATTTGATGAGAAGATAGATGCAAATTAAACTGAGAAGAACTTCTCTCGTTGCAGGAGAGAGATGGACTGGAAAACGAACAAAAGGAGTACGGATGGAAGATAGGAATGATGGATTGGCGTCGCAAATGATTTAAACTCTTTCTCAGCCCTTCTTTCCTTTAGAATTGAAGAATTTTGTGTTTTATTTCAAATGTTTTAAACTATTTCTCAGCTCTGTTTTAGAATTGAAGTTGGGCATTTTGTTCTTTAGTGAGTAGGGTTCTTGTGCCTACTCTGTGGATTCCGTGGACTTGTGCTCCTATTGTGTTGGTGTGTGTTGGCTGTTTGTTATTATTACTATTATTTTTGAGTGAGACACTTAATTTTGGAAGTCATTTGTTACAGAGCATACTTCATAACAATCTTATTTCTTTTTTGAGAACAAGTTAGAGGTTACCTTCAAGTCTACACATATCAATCACAAATGTCCACCCGAAAGGATTTGAACAGGTGACTTCTTAATAGCAAACCTTGGACATGACTGGTGGGCCAACTTTGGGGACAGAACAATCTTATTTCTTGCTTCTAATGGAGAATAAGTTTCTCAAAGACTCAGTGTAGTGGAAAAAGATTGCAGGATGCAAATTCTGAAATTGGTTGTTAGCATCCTTACTTGATAAATGGAGTATTGCCTACTTATGTAGTTAATTATCTTGCAGAAGCCACTGTCAGGAACTCAATTTACATAAGTTTGTGTTTTTAGGAGCTGAAAAATTGCCAAGATTTCAGACAGGCTGCCGTTTTTTTCAACATGATATCAGATTTGTACAACAGATGATTGAAACAGGGTTAGAGTTATATTTATAGTGCTCATTTAAAAGAAAAACATAAGATTCTGGCAACAGCAAGATATTCGATCATGTCGGCTTATAGCCTTCATATTGAACATATCACTCTTGAGTCATAGATATGAAATAAGGATATTGCAATGCAAGGAAGAAAGGATGGGTTTGTTGCTGCAAATGAGAGAAGAGGCGCATGGAGTTCATTCACGACGTGAGAGATGATGACAGGAGCAATCCCAGAGGATTGTGGACCTATTTATGGCAACTACATCATTTGCAATCAGCTGCAAGGCTGCACAGAAAGACACTTCTTGTTGTTCGTTCAACCACAGCAGCCTCACACATCGCTTCTTGTTGTTCAACCATCCGGCTTTCCCAAAGTTTCTCCAACGGGCACTGCTGCTGCTCTCAGCTTCAGCTAATTCTGCTTTTGCAACTTGCTGAGCAGCAGCAGCTGTTGTAGCCTCCTCACACCAGTTAAATGGTACACATCCAAGAATGATCTTCAGATTCATACTCGATAGATAACAGCTGCTAGATCGTTCCCGGCAGAATCTGGCTATAGCCTCATCAACAGCGGTTGCTATATAAGTCCAGTGATCCGGCTTTGGTTATTTCCGGACGACAAGGGGCTGACCCGGCCGAGTGGTGGTTGAAGGACTTGGAGCACCATCCCAAAAGACTAGACGTTTAGAAGGAGTTGCCCAAATCCTTATATATCCAATACCATCCTATGTCTAGCCGATGTGGGACTATTTGTTCGACTCAAATCCTAACAACCCCCTCGAACTAAGAGTCTCCCTGCAAGCTCAATTATCTTCACACCGGAAAATCAAATGTTCTATCGAGTTCACAAATCTTCACTGTGTGGGGGCAGACACGACTTACATAAAGCACAAATTGTAGCGTCACGCACACCGTTGCTAAATCCTTGAGAGCCCAACTGGCTTTACAGGGGCCTACAGTGCTTTTTTTGCCCATTATGGGGAATCAACAACATCGAATATCACCCACACACACAACTAAGTTCGGGGCATGATTCTGATACCAATTGAAAGATTTGGGACACTATCACAAAAGACTAGCTTTTTTGGTGGAGTTGCCCAAATTCTTATATACCTAAGACCATCCTCATGTCTAGCCAATGTGGGGTGCAGCGTCCCGATCCCACGGATACGGAGACACTACTGTGACGTACATACGCAGGGCGATGGTACCTTCACGTATGTACGCTAAGTATCAATATAATATAGAAATCAGAGTGCGAAAATACGTGGTAATATACATTCCAATACAAAAGTACAAGTACTCAGTCATCACAGTCTGTGACATAATATTATATAAATATTACATCACCATGGAGTACAAAAGTAGACTGTACATGGTACAAAAGATAAGAACTCACGAACTGAAAGAGAGAATCTCGCGAGCAGGGAAAGATAGGATGAAGTTACGGCTGATTCGCCTGCTCCTCAAAGAAAGCCTGGTTCTCAGTTGATGGGTCCACTTCAGTCCAAACTGTAAGATCTGAACATGCAAATTCAGGGTTGTTAGGGAGAAACCCAGCGAGTGCAAGAAGAACCCAAATGGTAAGTATAAACAAAAGCAAGTGCATCAAGTCAAGTATTATGTACTCAAATCAGTAAGCATGGAATAACCACAATAAATAGTGAAATATGGAAATGACATTAGAATTTATGTGGCATGAAGTAAAGGCAAGTGTAGCAGTTCAAGTGTTATGTACTTAAATCAGCAAGAATGGAATAATCACAATAAATAGTGAAATATGAAAATGACATTAGAATTTATGTGGCATGAAGTAAAGGCAAGTGTAGCAGGTCAAGTGTTATTACTTAAATTAGTAAGCATGGAATAATCACAATAAATGATAAAATACGTAAACGACATTAAAATTCATGTAGCATGGAGTTAATTATCAAGTTGTTATTAAGACTCGTTCAATTTGTATGTTTCGGTATATGGCCCATACCATATACTTCCACATACAAGTCGAGCGAGGTAGGTTATTGGAAACTGATGGGGATCGACGAACCATATTTAGAATGGGTCACGTGCATGCCCGGGACAACGGTCCAGGAGTATCCGGTACTGAGCCGGAACGTACCGCTAGGTATCAGGTCTTACTATATGCCCGTAGGACTTAGTATACGCCCGAACAGGAATAAAGTGTCACCATTCCCCACAGGAATATACCCAGGGGATTACGGCACACCCGGCAGGAAGACAAGGGGTAGGGGTGCCAGTACACCCCACGGAAGCGCCTGGTGGCCTCCAGATCGAATCCCAGGAATTAGTTGTACAACATTTGTATGACCACCATAAACACCGAAGCTATATCGGTACCCATCATTTCCCCCTGTAGGCTGTCTAAAAATCACTGAAGACAAGTCGTCAAAAAGTAGAGTCCAAACTCCAGACGCAGGGCTAGTCATTGCCACCAGCGCAGCCCCAAGACGCGAGGGTTAAAACCCGCGTCTCAACATCACTATAAGGGCCAAGACGCGGAGCATGAAAGCCGCGTCTCAGCATTTTTGCAGTACCCAGACGCAGAGCTTAAAACCCGTGTCTCTTTTGAAGCTTAATGCAGAATTGGAAGTCCGCGTCTCTCAAGCATTACTTCAGCAACAAGACGCGAGGCTCAAAACCCGCGTCTCGGTGATATCTTCCCTCATTACCGGGTCAATTACTGCCCACGTAATGAGGGAGTTAACCCCATTATGGAGCGTCTTTAGGGGACACGTTCACCCCCTGAAACCTCTATAAATAGCCCAGTTTGTTATGGAAGAAGGGGGGATTCTGGGTAAAAAGAAAAAGAAACTTCGGTTGTAAGCCGTAAAAGCACCAAGACTTTCAGCTAAAAAGAAAGAGAGAGTTCAACTCTTCTAACAACTTTCTGCGTACAAGTTTGTTTCTTTTGCCTACAATCTCTTTGAGATCCTCGGTGGACAGAAACTGTGTTACTTCGTCTACTATCCAAAGAGAGGATTCTCAAAAGGTCCTGACGTTCACCCGGTCAACGAAAAACAAGATTCACTTTCCATCGCCACATCATGAACCCGGCATTAAACAAAGGGGAGATTCGAGCTCGAATATCTCCCCTCTTTTGTAAAAGGATTATTGATCCGTTGTAATTTTCTTTACAATCAATTAAGAAGTTACTCCTCGATTTTCAATTTTTCCTTCACCAACAAGAGATGGCGACTCCGCTGGGGATTACTTTCTCTACCGATGAGCAAGTTGTGACGCAAGGTGACGTCACCTACATGGGAAAGACGGTCGAATCGCTCGTCGTGGAGTTCGACCAGGTAAAGTATGAAGAGTTCCTCTCTTCTGGCTCCAAGAGCCCTAAGGCGCGGCAGTACCACAAGGTCTCCTCAGGGACGACAGATGCGATTGATAAGAAGAGTGTCATGGCTGATCATATCACACGTGACTCCCGCGTCAACAAGGTCGACGTTGCTGATGTTCAGCCCGTTCATGCCCGTCCCCTTCCTCAGTTCTAAGTCACCGGGGGTTCCCAGCAACCCTTACGGCGGAATCGAAACGCCGAACGTCGACAAAGACGACGCGCGCGACAATTGCAAGCGCAAGAAGCTGGAATAATCATCTGTCCAGCAGAGACAGAACGCAAGGTTCAGGCTTGCGTCTCTTCTGAATTGCATCAAACGCACGAAGTCTGCGTTTGGAGACCCAAACGAGAATCCCAACGGGCTTGCATTTCTGAAGCCCCACTTCCCAAACGCAATGTTCAGCAACGCGAGGGCTATGTTTCTTCCCAAAGACATGAGACCCGCGTCTCCACAACCAGACGCGGAAGCGAGAAAACTTGCATATCTCAACCGTCGCTGACCAAACGCGACAATCAGCAATGTGAGGTCCGCGTCTCTGCTTAGCAAAGGCCCGAGACCCACGTTTCAAAGGCAAAACGCGAGAATCGCGCTTATTATGCACAACGCGGGCTCCGCGTTTCCGAACCCTGCGTCTCGAATTCTCGACATAAGGGTGACTTTCAGAAGCTGAAAAGCCCTCGACAACCCGAGGCCAATCTCTTTGATCCCCCTCCCACGGATCTAAGAGATTATTTGACAAAGAAGAGGAGTACTAATTTGATCACTCCATCTTGTTGCTGTGAACGGCTTATCACGGTAATGTTCTCTGAATGCCGCTGTAGCTCATACGCGAGCAGACAGTCAATATTCAGACAATTGACCCCAACTTCCCGATCAGCCAAAAGATATCGCTCCCACAGAAGGAGTGTAACGGTCCCAGATTTTAATCATCCTCTTAACTTTAATCCAATTCAATTTTGTTAATCAATCATATGATATCTATAATCATTTCTGAGTTCATCAAATTTTCGGCAGCATTCCCTCTATAATACGGAGCCTGCTCTGATACATCAACACATATAATTCTAAAATTTTCATCAATCATATATCTATATGCAATATCCCACGCAGTTTATATCACAATTTCGGCTTGACATTGCCTACTTAAACATCTCTCACATTCATCATGTGGATACAACTCAATATAACAAATCAAACACTTACTTGGGAATATTCTCCTTGGTATCACCGTCTAACACGAGCCAACTCAAGATAACATCCATATAGAACTTATATACAGGTCTACATATATACATCATCGAACTAAATCACACATATGCAAATATTCAGTCTAATTATAACATCAACTCTATGTACATACATATAAACAAAATACTCAATTATACGTAATTATAAAAGCTTGGTAGGCCCACACAATGAATGCTTTGAATCCTTCCGGTGCTCTACTCTTGCCTTTAGTTACTATTTATCCCTGACTTGCCCTGAAAAATATGAAGCTATGGGGGTGAGCTTGACGGCTCAGTGAGTGGAGTTAATCTCATTCTTAATTGTAGCATGGTATTAATGATGTGTAGTATACATGATTCATGAAAATACGATGTATGTGGTACACGAAATATGTGATAAATGAATGCTTCTACTTGATTGTGTATTTACTTTCAGCTATTGTTCAATTGATACTGGTGGGTGCACACATGACCAGTATTAGATGTCTCCATTACCATATACAATAACACATCCAACATACCCTTAGTGTCATACACACACACACACATACATGTATATCACACATAACCATTCGTTCTCAATCGTTTGTAAAGTTGCACATATATGTATATCATACATAGCCATTCATTCTCAATCACTTGTAAAGTTGCACATATATGTATATCATACATAGCCATTCATTCTCAATCATTTGTAAAGTTGCACATATATGTATATCGTAGCACCGTCTTCGCACTCCGCCCGTGCAATACGGGTCCCTTCCTCCTGATATATGATATATACCCCGTCTTTCCCCTCCTTCGGTGCCATACCGGTCCCTTCCTCCATGTGTGTGTGTGTGTGTGTGTGTGTGTGTGTGTGTGTGTGTGTGTGTGTGTGTGTGTGTATATATATATATATATATATATATATATATATATATATATATATATATATATATATATATATAGCACCGTCTTAGCACTCCACCCGTGCAATACGGGTCCCTTCCTCCATAACATAATATATACGTACATATTTTACGCACAATATTAGCACATCCTATTCCATAAGATTCATATATTACGCACATCATTTCATATATGGAAGCAAATACTCTCAATTAGTATTTACCTGTTAGCTTGTATTCTTATTGGATATTCACACCAATGTCTTAACCAAAACATGTCACCCATATATATTATGTACATGAATCAAGTAACATATACCCATCACATTCATATCAATCATGACTTCTATTCAGTAATGTACATGTCAATGCCCTTGTACACCATATTACAAGATGCTATATTAAATAAGTTCTTATTCATCAGGAATCATATTTTTGCAATTATTGTATAATGCAATCCAATTTATTAAAAACCCCACTCACCTTCAAGTTGCACGTTCTATAAGGGATTCGCACCGAGCACCGCCTCGTGTTTCTTTTCCGAATAATCACATCGGACACCATCATGCCAATCCCCCTATTTTTGATATTAGTAGCAATCAACATCACATATACAAATCTTAAATGAATATCAAGTGGATTACAACTACAATCTTTCTCGTAGAAGAGAAATATTTCACAATTACTTACTACTAGCCTCTTACCCATTTGAGAATATACCAATTATTATTATTATTATCTTTATCACACAGTTTCTAGCACAATGAAATGTTTCTAATTAACACCATTCATGGAGTCCATTACCCAACCCTAAATCTTACTAGTAAAGCAATATCACATAGTCATAGTCTATTAGGGTATTCTCGTTCACAAATATTCTTCTAATTTTATCAATAATCTTACCCAATCAAGTTCTCACCTTCTTTCGAAGATTTCTTCACCAATCGTAGATTCCACGTGATCCCGAAAATGATCCTATTCAAGAGAACATCAAGTTACTTTGTAGCACTAGATTTATCAATATTCTTGAAGGTTAAAGCTATTTTATATAGTAATTCTCTGTTAAAATTAAATCAAAAATTTATCAAAGTATTTGATGAAATCACCTCAAAAAAATCAGATCTAGGGCAGAATTTCACCTCCAAAAACTTGGATTTTCCCTAGGAGAAACTCCCTTTCTTCCTCCCTCAATCTCCCCCCTTGCTGGGCACCACCGCCGGCGGCCTGCGCGCCCGGCCGGCGCTGGCCGTGGCCAGGCTGGGCTGGCCGCCCCCTTGCTTCTCCTGGTCTCTCTGTCTCTCTCTTGAAGGTAAAGAAAGGTGGGAAATGAGGAAGATAACTTTGAGAGTTCATCTAGAGGAGAAGATGGGTTCTAGGGTTCTAACAATGAAGAGTTTGAGAGGTTGAAGAGAATGGGAGATGAAAAATTGGGCTGAAAATTAGAGATCTCAATTCAGCCATATTTACAAGTTTGCCACACTCTCACTTCTCTCCAAGTGTCCTTGCACAAATCAAGGGCATTCTAGCCCTTCATCAATTCCCTCCATGCTCACCTATCCCCCTCCACTAACTTGTACCTAGATTAAAAATAATGGGTATGGTTAGTGGAGTATGTATATATCATGTATGAAACTTTTGTGTATTTGGATATGTGATACCTTATACCTACATGGTTATCCTTACATTAATCATTGATATATTTACATGTCACATACTTGTGAAAATTCGTTTACACCAATTTCTCACTTGGTCAACAGAAAATTTAATTATATAGATAACCGAATAAATTATCAAGGTATAAATCAAAATTGGCATTCTGTAACACTAATTCATGATTAAAGTAATTCAAACATTATGGTTATCGGTTCCAATTATCCGGCATTATCTCACGGCTAAGGATTAAAATATTCTTTAGGAAGTGAAATAAAAATCGGGATGTTACAAGGAGGACCTTCTCTGACGTGGAGTACTCTGAAGTCACTGCAAACATGGCAAGAAGAAGTAGAAAAAATAACCAGCGGTCAGCTCCGACGAGTCCGACACGGAACCAGAAGGAGTGTATCGACATACTCGCACTCGGACTGGTGCGGTCGCCCCGATCAACTACAGTGCCTTAGCTCGGGGCATTGAAGTAAACGACTCACATTCTGCCGTTGCAGAGTCATAAGCCTCTAATTCTTCTATAGAGAAGGAAGCTTTCGTATACATGACAAATACTCCTGAGGAGACGCCCAGGCGATTTGAGCAACAAGCCCAGGTCCAGAGGGAACAATTCGAGATGATTCGTGCTCAACAAGAATCCATCAATTCTCTCAAACAGATGCTGACACAATTACTTGAAGACAAGAGGAAGTCAACCGACAAAACTTCCTCTAAAAAGTCTAAAGGCAAACGAAAAGAAGGAGAAACCTCATCTTCTGTACATATCGAGGAGAAGGAGCAATCTACTTCTGAGTCGTCTAAATCCTCGTCTAAGGAGGAAGGCAACCCAGACCATGGAAGGATTCATTCTAAAAGAATGAGTCAATTGGAGCAACGTGTAGAGGCTCTTACCAATCGGAAAAGACTCCAAGAAGCAGGAGTGGTGCGGCCATATCCGGCCGAGTGGGACCTTGTTCCATACCCTCCCAAGTTCAAAGCTCCGACCCTACAGGCGTTTGACGGCAAAGGGTCACCGAACCAACATATCTATTACTTCAAGTCTCAGACTGGGAACGTGGTAGATAATGATGCCATCTTGGCACGTTTGTTCATCGGCACTCTAAAAGGGCTTGCTTTTGAATGGTTCATGAAGCTCCCAGAAGGCTCCATTAAAAATTGGAGTGATCTGGAGATGCTCTTCCTAATGCGCTCTTTGAAGATGACTCAGAGATCATAATGCCTACTCTCTTGGCCACAAAGCAACGAAAGGGAGGTCAGTCAAATCATTTGTAGAGAGGTTTCGGAATATGGCACTCCGATGTCCTAGCGGTATGACCCAGGTCACCCTGGTAGAAACGTGCCGCCATAATCTATAAACGTCACTCCTAGCTCAAATAGGAATCGCTGAGAGCCGCACCTGAAAGCAATTGGTCTAGTAAGGCGAACAGGCCGAAGAAATTATCGCCAGGGTTAGGGCAGAAGAAAATAAACCCAGACCCAAAAAGTCGACAAGGCGATGCCAAAAACATCTTTTCAATCAAAAAGAAAAGATAATTTGGCGACGGAGAATAATCTCCCGTCAAACCTCAGCCGGTTAGGGAAGGTGGTTCTTCAAGTCAGCCACGCGCCAACAAGCAGTATTCTTTCAAAGACGAACATGTTGATTCGTTGTTCAAGTTACTCAACAAGAGCAACAGATTGAAGCTTTCTGAAGCTAGACTTATTGAAGAAGTCGGTAAAACCGATAATCCTAACTACTGCCTGTATCATAGGATGTTGGGGTACCCCACCAAGAACCGTTATGTCTTCAAAGACATCCTTCATGCTCTAATTGATGCAGAGGTATTAAAACTCCGTCCAGAGTAGAAGAAAGTGACGGCTAATATGACATCATTCCTCCAATTTGAAAAACAACCTCCAGCATCGGGCGGAGTAGTTCCCATCCCGAAAGGGGAACTAAGAATGGTTAATACGAACTCTCATCATCAACAAGAGAAGGGTCTTGTACCTTTCCCCACGCCTCAAGGGGAAATTATGTGGGTTCACCCCGACCTGGTGGACAGCCAGCAACGGACTACTGTTACCAACAGAAGGTCCAAAGCCAAGGCGAAGGCTGCATCCCGTAATGTGGTGTTCACTTCTTCCCGGGAAGCAGAAACTGACGTTCCCTCAATAACTGATTCAGAAGAGGAAACAATCGTTCTCGCCGCAGAGCTCAATAAAGCACTCGTAGCAGAAACTCGTTCAGGACAGTCGTATTTAAAGAAATACGATGAGATGGTGGCAAGCCCTCCTAAACCTACTGCAGAGTCAGCCAAGCCCTCCGCAAAGCAACCGGTGGAGAAACAGAAAGAGTTTCAATTTTCTAAAGCTCTCCCAAAGGACAACGCGGAAGGATCCACAACACCTTACCGTTTTGACGTCCTGGCTCAATTGGCCAATATCTCGGCCAGAATCACCCTTTACGAGCTCCTGAGACTATCAAAGTCAACAAGAGAAGCTCTGAGGGAAGTCCTAGCTAATGCTGAGGTCTTCATGTCCCAGATTCCAGCTGGAACACAGGAGGAGGATGCAGAAGACTGCCTCCATGCCTCCCAAAAAGCTCCCTGCATCACTTTCACGACAGATGACATGCAGGTCAAGGGGAAACATGATCGGCCCCTATACTTCACAGGGTATATTGGATCGTCTGAAGTAAGCCGCATTCAGGTAGATCCAGGATCCGCATTGAGCATTTTGCCTCGCCGGGTCATGCAACATTTAGGGATTCCCACCCACCGATTGAGCGCCACCCAGACCACCATCTATGGTTTCAATGCCAATGGTACACGCCCAATGGGGAAGATCAAGCTCAAATGTCAAATCGGGGACCTAAAGTCCGAAGTGACGTGCTATGTGATCGATGCCGACACTTCATACAATTTGCTGCTTGGACGATCATGGATTCATCATAATTCCATCGTCCCCTCCACTCTCCACCAAGTTATGAAGTACATCGACGGAAGTGGGAAGGTTCGAACGTTGATTGCTGAAAGGCATCCGTTCAAGGGGGTAGAGAACTATTTCACAGACTCTCTCCTATACCAGGACTCGCTGGAAACAAATGGGAACCTACAATCAGAGGAACCAGACTCTGGTAATGAAGCTGATACCGAGCCAAATGAAGAAGAGTGCATGTGGGAATTAGATCCACTTGTAACGAGCATTAATAAGCTCGGTGTTAATAACACCGCTAATGATGTAAGCGGGTGGTATATTAATGTAGAGTTAAATTTGGCTTACTTTCCTGTGTTTGGTTCTGATTCAGTGTCATCAGACACTAGTACCGAAGTGGATAATGACCCCTGGTCGGCAATAGATGCTTTGACATCATTGCATGTACTGATAAAGTCATCCTTCGAAACGTACCAAGATGTCGGTGATGCGCAAGAATCAGTATTCATGGTCCCAGCAAGACACAAAGTCCAAAATCAATCCTTTTCGGACAAATCAAGTTCGAACTGATGTCTCGTGAAGAGTCAGAAAGCGAGAATGAATCTCCTCAGTTCACCCATTATGAGCCAAATATACTCAGAATGATGGAAAACATGGAGTATGATTTGACAAACGGTCCTGGGTTAAACTTCGGCAAAGGAAGAAGAACACTACTCCGATCTTTCATTCCGAAAGAGAAAACCCCTGATTATTACCATCAAACTCGCAGGGGTTTGGGTTATGTGTCAAACCTAATTCTGTCAGCCTCTGAGTCTGAAGAGTTACTATACCATAACTACACATCTGACACGTCATCGTGGGAGTCAGACGTTAGTGTCGGCAACCTCTTCGGAGAACTTTCAGTATATATGGTTTGAACAAGCCACCTGGCAGACAGAGATGAAGAAATGATCCAGTCTGATACAGATCCTTGGATCAAACACCTAAATACTCTCTGAGATACTCGCTTTGAACAATGCGAACCACCCACAGAGGATAAAGTTACCCAGATTAATCTGAGAGATGAGGCTAATCCTAAGCCCATCTTTATAAGCGAAAGCCTATCATCCTCCGAGAAAGAAGATTTAATATCGCTTGTGCGAGAGTATATAGATGTTTTGCTTGGAATTATGAGGACATGTCCGGGCTTGATCCTCAAGTGGCTATGCACACTCGGCAGTGAAGCCAGTCAAACAGCAGCAGCGTCGATTCCGTCCAGAAATAATGGAAGCAATCCAGTCAGAAGTCAAGAAGCTTATAGACTCTGGCTTCATTAGGGAAGAGCAACATCTTGATTGGGTAGCCAATATTGTCCCCGTTACCAAGAAGAACAGAAAGATCCGGATTTGCATTGATTTTCGCGATCTAAATGAGGCCTGTCCCAAAGATGAATTCCCTCTCCCAATCACGGACGTCATGATTGACAATACGTCCGGGTTTGAGTGAATGTCCTTCATAGATGGATTCTTAGGGTATAATCAAATCAAAATGTATCCTGACGATGAAAAACATACTTCTTTCAGGATACCACTGGGGGTATATTGCTATACTGTCATGCCCTTCGGACTGAAGAATGCGGGGGCAACATATAAGAGAGCTATGAATGCAATTTTCCACGAGCACATACGTAAAACAGTGGAATGCTACATTGACGACATTGCAGTGAAAAGCCGCACCAAAGGTGACCACATAGCCGATCTGAAGACAGTCTTTGAAATCATGCGGGCACATCAGTTGAAGATGAACCCCACCAAATCCTTCCTGGGGGTAGCCAACGGTAAATTTCTAGGGTTTGTGGTAACTTCCAAAGGAATTCATTTAGACCCGAAAAAAATTCGCGCTATTCAGGAGATGCAGCCTCCAAGGAACCTCAGGGAGCTTAGAGGATTGCAAAGACGACTGGCATACATCCGAAGGTTTATCTCAAATCTCTCTGAAAGATGCCAACCCTTTACTAAATTGATGAAAAAAGGTGTCTCATTCATCTGGGATGATGCTTGCAAACGAGCATTCGAGAAAATCAAACGATACCTCACGCAACCACCGGTCCTTACAGCTCCGGTATCGGGAAAACCTTTCCTGATATACGTTCGAGCGATGGATCATTCTTTAGGAGCTTTGCTAGCCCAGAATAATGATCAGGGACATGAGCAAGCAATCTACTATCTGAGTAGGACTATGATCGGTGCCGAGCATCGGTACAACCCGATCGAAAAGAAATGTTTGGCGTTGGTGTTCGCTGTCCAGAAAATGCGACACTACTTGGTGGGCCAGACTATAAATGTCATATCAAGGGTCAACCCTTTGAGGTTGCTCATGACGAAGCCATCGTCACTAAACGGTCGACTGGTAAAATTGGCCCTACTGCTATCCTAATATGAAATGCGCTTTTATCGCAAAAAGCCGTGAAAGGACAAGCGGTGGCTGATTTCCTGGCAGAGCATCCAGATCCGAGAGCAACCGAACTTTACGAAGATCTCTCAGACGAAGTCGCGGAAGTATGTCTGACCCAGACATCTTTTGAAAGACAAGTGTGGCAACTCTTCTTCGATGGTGCATCGAGAATAGGTCCGCAAGGGCACGTCATAGCTGGAGTAGGGATAGTACAAGTCTCCCCACAGAACTATGTGATCCCTCGAGCTTTCTCATTAACCGAGCCCTGCTCCAACAATGTAGCGGAATATAATGCTCTCTTGATTGGAATGCAAATCGCCGATGAGATGGGCGTTAAAAATCTCAAGGTATACGGTGACTCTAAACTCATCGTTAACCAAGTTCGCGGGAAGTACGAAGTCAGACATGAAGACTTAATACCTTATTACAACGCAACTATCTTCATGGTCGAGAGATTCAGAAACTTTACATCGAGCACGTGCCACGCCAGCAAAATGTCCACGCAGATGCACTAGCATCTCTTGCTGCCTCTTTAGCCCTTCCGACCGGGGGAGTAGAGAAAATACTTGTCTACAGCCATGACTTGTATTGCCCAAAAATCACCGTTACAGACTACTGATCGGGGGAAAACTGTGCACAAAAAGTGTATGTTTTGAAGTGAAGATCTAAAGTGTGTGTGCTTTGGCTCCCTCGATACTTCCGTTATAACATAGAGGCTAAAACGAGTCGAATCCACAAGAATGGGAGGCGATAGAAGCTTTACTGGTTGATTCACGTGTTTGTTAAAAGTTCTTCAAAGTTTGAAAGAATGAAAAGAAAAGAAAACAAAGAATGAAAAGAGAAGTACGGTAAAACACAAAGAAGTGGGAAACATAGAAAAGAATATGTTTGTGATTTTTGGATATATTTCTAAAACAAGTGAAAGAGCAAGAAAACTCACGGCTACTAACTACTAATGATTCCACCAACACGCTAACCTCTTAGTGATAGTTGTCTCACATGTATCATTGGCCATCACTAGTCCTTGGTTCAAGAGCGATTCAAAGCATAACCCATATGTAACTTATCACACCCAACTCATCAAACAAGTTCAAGCTACACTTAAATCATCAAAACTCAATAAGAGCAAGCATGAAATTGAAATCACCTAGAGGGGGGTGAATAGGTGATAATGCTAATCTAATAAACTAAATGCGGAATTTAAAACTAATTTGCAACAACAACTAGTGCAACCAACGAGTGTAGCCGAATTCCCCGTAAAGGGCTCTGGACTAGCTCCTCTTGATTCCTCTGAATAAGAGTTGAGGCGCTATATGAAGCTCTCGTGGTTAAGCACAAGTGAGGCACACAAGCAAATACAACCAAGCATATAGATATAACAATATGAATCAATGCAAGGCACAACACAAGCATATAAATGATATGGCAATATGAATGATGCAATGCACAAATAAGAGAGAGAAGGTTGAGAGTCAATTGATCAAACGCAAACAACAAGATGTGTTTCGAGGTTCGAGCACCGAGCTCTACGTCCCCGCCTTCACCGAGAAGGATTTTCAATCCACAAGGAGTACTGAACTCCTCTCTCAACCGCCACCGAGGCAATACAAATGGTCTACCGAAGATCGGAGTACCGAACTCCACCAATACAACCAAATCCACCTCACCGAGAGGGATACAAGCACAATCCACCTCTACCGAAGAGGGATACAAACCAACACCAACTCCACCTCACCAAGAGGGAGTAAATCACAACCTCAACCTCTACCAAGAGGGAGCAACCAACAACCCAAATCCACCCTACCAAAGAGGGATATCACAAATGAAGGGTTTACAACAAGTGGTATATCTCAACCACAAACCAATATCCTTTTCCCACAAACAAAAGACCCTAATTAGATAGGATAGGAGATATAGCTCAAGTGTGAAAAACCAAGAGTTTGGAAAACAAAAACTCAAAGAAAAATACTTGAGGAAACTCTTTGAAGATGATAGAATTGAAGAACAAAACAAATCTCCCAAATATCTATTTTCTTTGATTTTTTTGAACCCTAAAACACAAAACCAAATTTGAAGTTTAAAGCCCAAAAACACTTTTGAAAACTTGGAAATAAACTTTGGAGAAGCTCTGAATTTTCTTGCTAAAAACTTAGCCAAAATCCCAAAGAAGTGGGGCTTAAATAGCCCTCTCCAAGAACTAGCCGTTGGGACTGTTTGTCAGTCCTGGCGGCTGGCGGTCGACCGGCCGATCGACCGCTAACGGTCATATTTTTGACTGTTGGAAGAAGCCGGTCGACCGCCCGGTCGACCGCCCAAAAACAGAGAGAAAAGCTCCCTGGCCGGTCGACCGACCCGATCGACCGCCCCTTGTACCTGGCCAACGTGCACAAGGCTGTGCACGTCGGTCGACCGACCGGTCGACTGACTCTGGGGTCCGGTCGACCGGTCGGTCGACCGCCAGAGCCTGTCAGGCAGAAAACTGGGACAGAAAACTGGGTTTAAAAATATTCTAAAAATTCCCATAAATCTTCTAAAAATTCACAAAAATAGTTTTATCATTTTATATTGAAATACAAACATTTAATAAAAATTTTAAGACAAATATCAAACATTTTGAACCATTTTTGTGTCTTACAAATATTGTCAAAAATCAAAACCTGTATTTTTCCAAACTTGGATTTTTCAATAGGAATCTGATTTTTCAAAACTCATCTAAATACAAAAACATGATATTTAAACACTATAAAGCATGTTGCATATGGACATAGGTCCAATATACATGAAACATATACATATCCATGTTTTTGACTTTAATTCCAAAAATATGTTTTGTTGAAAATACAAAACCTAAACCATATGAATAGGTAAGTCAAAATAAGTTTGTCTAGAAAGTTAAGCATGCATGTATATAGAATACATCTAATATACATTTAAACCATTTAAACTTGTTTTTATCTAGCTATTCATGAAAACCAATATCGGTTAAACCAAAATCGAAAAAGAATATCCAAAACATAAAACGTGTGTGTGTTGTGAACTTGAGCATATCACACTATTCTTATCTTTATAAATGGATCTAAAACAAACTAAACTAGGATACCTAAGTCTTCTTGACGATCTTCCATCTTCAAGTCGACTCGATCCAAAACCGTGATCCACCGAGCTAGACTCCAACGAGTGCTATATATGATCTTGATGCTCGAGCTCTGGAATCACCATGTGAAAGCTTCTAAACCATCTTTGTTGAAGCTAATCACCAACTAATATCTTGATAAATGATCTGAAACTAAACATCACAAGATTATTAGTAAACATAACTACATGAGTTAATCATCATCAAAACTAGAGTGGAAGGCCACTGGGCCAACAGAAATAAAGTAATGTTAGCTTGTTAGTGGTTAGGAAGTTAGAGTGTTAGATCCATCATCATGAGCCATCAATGGCTCTTGCAAGAGCAAGGCCAAACCGAGGCTATTAGATTCATGTGGATTACCATAAAAGAAGTTAGACTAGTTAGTGGTTAGTAGTTAGTTACCATGAGAGAAAAACTAGCTAAACATGTAAAAGAGATTAGAGAGAAGAAAACATAGAGAGATAAAGAGAGCACCTTTCATAGATTGTCACCTTCTATTACAAGCACTCTTGTATTCCAAGCATGTACCACTCTCTCTCCCTATTACAAGATCTACAAAATGGAAAATACAATGGAGGAAGAAGAAGAAAAACTATACTACACTATCCTAAACTACAAAATGAAAATGAAACTACTCCAAAACTCTGCATATCTCCTCTCAGAAACCCCAGGGGGGTATTTATAGCCACCAGGGAAGAGGGGGGCCAGGGGGCAAGCCCTGGCCCAAAACGCGGCCGGGGCCGCGGCCCAGGCCGCGTTTTTGCGCCATACTGGGGTCGCGCGCGGCGCTTCGAGCCGTGCGCGGTCCCATCTGTCCCCTGTCAGGCCTTGTGTCCGGTTTTGGTTTTGCAGCCCCTGGTTTTGACAGAATCAGCTCTCTAGGTCAATGGCTATCTTTAATAGGCCTTTAATCATCAATTAAATGGTGATTTAGGGTCTTCTTCTCCATTGCACACCATGGACCTAGAATCAAGTAAGCAAAACTTTATTAGCAGAATTTATTATTAAATAAATATGAGAAAATTATGCAAAATTAGAGACTAATCACACCCCCACACTTATCTTTTGCTCGTCCCGAGCAAAACAAAAAACTAAGGAAATTATTACACCACTTTCGCAGGTGACGCGATTGCACTGAGCATGTGCAACAAGCCGTTAAACCTCTAAGTTTCCCCTAGAGGAGGAGTTTTGTCTCCTGAAGGTTTTCAGCGGATTACACCCACAAAATTCATAAAGAAAGAAATCAAATGTTAGTATTTTGAGAACACATTTTTGAAATAGAGAAAGTGTTGAAATATTTTTGTGAAAATATAAGTGATCCAAGGTCAGAGGTTAATCAGAAATTATTCTTTCTTAAACTAAGTCAAAATGTAAAAAATCTTGTTATAAATTAAATGTAAGAATTTAAAATTGAATTGACTCTTTGATCTTTCATAAAACTCTTAGAAAATATGCACTTTATCAATAGTGAGAGTTTTTGGGATATCGACTCTAACTTTCATGCCATTTATTTATATCATTATATATATTATATATATTTTTTTCTTTTTTCTTAGTTTTCTTAGGCTTTCTTATTTACCCGGGTAGTGAGCCTTTAGCCGGTGACTCCCAAACCAGATAGTCTTACGGCACCAGATGAGAAAACATCCCTTGGACTTAAGGACTCGAGTAAACAAGGCCACAAAACTAAAGAGGATTATTTTATTTTTGTCCACCATTTTAAGTGTGAATAATCATGCTTCCTGAGGCATAATTACCCAACTTCAATAAGTGATTTTTATTATCATAATTTTTTTAAAATATATTTTTATGGCATTTCTAGTCTTTGTTTCAATCCCAAAAATTGTGTAAGTGTGAAGTGTATAAATCTAAGGCAAAAAATTCAAGATCAAATTATCTTTTCAATCTTATTTTCTTATCCTAAAATTTAAACAAGATCTATTATTTTGACTCGGTTTAAAATTTCATAATTTTAGGTTTTCCTAATTCCTAAGATAATCTTAATTTTCTTAAAAATAAATCAAAAACTATTTCTCTTGTTTCAAAAAGTTTTGTAAAAAAGAAAAGAAAAGTTTTTATATAAAAGATTTTTTTTTTGTTTAAGTAAAAAGAAGTGTAAAGAAAGAAAATATAAAACTAATTATGTTAGTAAACCCTCCCCCACACTTATCTCATGCATGATCCTCAATGCATCGTGAATGTGTAAATACATGAAACAAATAGAGAGGGAAGGAAGATTACCTCAAGGGGGTGGCTCCGGTGGTGGTCTGATTGGGCCAAGCGTTGCGACCCAATCAAGATATCGTGGATCTTCCAGTAACCCACCAGAGACCTCTCTAATACAACCCAGTAAAATGTTGATTGAATGAATGATCATATTTAAAAAAGTATCCCCATCTAATTTCCAATTTTCAAAAATAATTACTGAGTCATTTTTATCAACATTCTTGTCCAACAATGAAGTGTGATTTTGGAAGATGATGAATTTGGACTCAAAGGGATCAAGAATAAAAACTGATACTGACTCGGGAAGTTGACTCAGATCAAGCCGAGAGTCAACAATGAGAGTCAAAATTGGTTCAAAAATAGGGTCCAAACCAAAGAATTGATGTTCACACTTTCCCCATGAATGAAGTGTGATCATGAGAGATTGGTGATTCTATTTCACGGTGTACTGGTACAGGATTCAATGTTGACTCCATAACAGAGAAAGAATCTGGTAAAGATACCGGGGTCATTATTGAATCAAAAAGTAAAAAAGGAATCATCTACTTGAGGTTCAGGATCACTTTCAGGTTCGATTTCAATTTCAGAAAAGGGATAACTTGTCAGAATGTCCAGGCGACTTTCATAACTTGGAGTTTGGTCAAGTTCAAATGTGTGCTCTGAAATTGAATCTGGATTCCCAAATGACATGATTCATGGGTCCAATCAGTAGAGTTAGGGATATAAGGATCGGTCAAAGGTTGACAAGAAAGACTTTCCTCGCTCTCATTGATCAATTCGTTTATAATCGAGTTTAACCTACTGATAGGCCGGGTAACAGAATTTGGAGTCTGAATCATGTCTTCCATACTTTTTGCAATTGGTTCTTCTTGAAAAGGTGAGTATGGAAGTTGATTTTGGAAATTATGATAAATTTGTAAGTCTATCGAATTTTGCGATTGCTGCTCGGACTCACGCAAGGGTTCTATACTCAAGTCCAGTATTGATGGTTGTTCATTTTAAATAGGTGTGACTGGAAAAGATGAGTAGGACTCTTGAAAATTTGGTTGTGATGATGAGTCCAACATATTTTGCATTCTTTCACAAAAGACTTCCAAACGCTTTTCTAGCTCAGATTCTTCTTCAATTGGATGTTCTAGAAAAGGAGTATGTGGAGTTTGATATTGTGAATTAAGCAAATTTTGCATTTGTTGTAGGGACCCTTCTATACTCCTTTCCAAATCAGATTTTTCTTCGGGTGGTGGAATAGGAAAAGGAGTATATGAACAAAAATCGGGGAATGAATTTTGTGAAAATTGTGGACAAGACGGTTGAAAGTTTGACTCAGGGGAGTTGAATCCCCATTGACTCTGTGAAGAGTAGAAATTATTTTTAAAATTTTGGTTATCGAATTGAGTATATGGGTCATATTGAGTCGGATAATCCCAACTCGGCATATATGGTTGGTTCATGTTGTACATAGCCGGATCGGAGTTATCTGAGTCAAATGAGGTCGGAGTGAAATATGAATTCATATTATGATTGAAAGAATTATTGTTGTTAAAATCTATTTCACAATTTAAAAAAGAAAAATTGTTTGTCACAATTTAAAAAAGAAAAATTAAACAAACAAACAAACAAACAAATAAAGAAAAAGAAAACAAGCCTATGCTAGGGTTGACTTAGACCTAGACGACTCCTAACTGGTTAGACTGTCCACAGGGGATATATTGTCGGACGCTGACCACGAGTTAATCGGTCAGGTAGGGGCAAGATCAGTGGGAGGTATCCGTGCCGGAGCAACGGGCCTAATTATGTCAAACCACTATTCTACGAGGTTTCGCCTCTCAATCCCCAACCTTAGACACCGATTTGACAAGAGTCAACTTCTAACAACTTCCCCCTTAGGTCAATCTCCTAAATGAGTCCGAGATGTTCCTAGGGGCCAACGTCTAGCAAATTTTATTTAGTTTGGGTTGTGTGAGTGGGGAGGTGATTTTTGGGCTAAGGGAGGGTAATAACTTCCCCACCTTATGTTGTATTGGTGTTGCCCTTAAGTTAAATTTGTGCAAGTGTGCAATATAGATAAGCATGAACACAAAAAAGCGAGTAAATCACTGAAGTGTTTGTCCTATACTATATGCAATGCCATATGTACACCTCCTATCACAACAACATAAGAAGAAAATACAGTATATTGGAATGAAAATTGACACGTGCCTAGATGCAAATGTCTAAACCGTTTTAAAGCATCCAATTTCTATATTTTACTTCTTAAAATTATTTACAGTGTACAAGTAATATAAATAAAAATTAGCAGCAGAGTATATGAATGTAAGAAGTTACCCGACCACACTTGAGCAAGTGTGGACTTCTGCAATGCTAAAATTTAACCTGAACACCAAAAAACAAAGAAGAAAACTTAACAAACTTGTGAAATCAAACCGTTCCCATCCCTGGCAACGGCGCCAAAATTTGATCGGGGAAAAACCGTGCACAAAAAGTGTATGTTTTGAAGTGAAGATTTAAAGTGTGTGTGCTTTGGCTCCCTCGATACTTCCGTTATAACATAGAGGCTAAAACGAGTCGAATCCACAAGGATAGGAGGCGATAGAAGCTTTACCGGTTGATTCACGTGTTTGTTAAAAGTTCTTCAAAGTTTGAAAGAATGAAAAGAAAAGAAAACAAAGAATGAAAAGAGAAGTACGGTGAAACACAAAGAAGTAGGAAACATAGAAAAGAATATGTTTGTGATTTTTGGATATATTTCTAAAACAAGTGAAAGAGTAAGAAAACTCACGGCTACTAACTACTAATGATTCCACCAACACGCTAACCTCTTAGTGATAGTTGCCTCACATGTATCATTGGCCATCATTAGTCCTTGGTTCAAGAGCGATTCAAAGCATGACCCATATGTAACTCATCACACCCAACTCATCAAACAAATTCAAGCTACGCTTAAATCATCAAAACTCAATAAGAGCAAGCATGAAATAAAGTAATGTTAGCTTGTTAGTGGTTAGAAAGTCAGAGTGTTAGATCCATCATCATGAGCCATCAATGGCTCTTGTAAGAGCAAGGCCAAACTGAGGCTATTAGATTCATGTGGATTATCATAAAAGAAGTTAGACTAGTTGGTGGTTAGTAGTTAGTTATCATGAGAGAAAAACTAGCTAAATATGTAAAAGAGATTAGAGAGAAGAAAACATAGAGAGGTAAAGAGAGCACCTTTCATAGATTGTCACCTTCTATTACAAGCACTCTTGCATTCCAAACATGTACCACTCTCTCTTCCTATTACAAGATCTACAAAATGAAAAATACAATGGAGGAGGAAGAAGAAAAACTACGCTACACTATCCTAAACTACAAAATGAAAATGAAATTACTCTTAAAACTCTGCATATCTCCTCTCAGAAACCCAGGGGGTATTTATAGCCACCAGGGAAGAGGGGGGCCAGGGGACAAGCCCTGGCCCAAAACGCGGCCGGGGCTGCGGCCATACTGGGGTCGCGCGCGCGGCGCTTCGAGCCGTGCGCGGTCCCTTCTGTCCCTGATTGGTAGTGAAAAATGCATAATTGTCATCATATTTACCATCACATTTTCATATTTATTCATATAATTCTGCACATTTACTAATATTTTGTTATTTAATGTGTGCAGGCCTTGAGTGTTGAATTAAATAAAGAAATAAAGCTTAATGAAGCCCAAAAGCCCATATCCAAGCCCAAGTCCAAGCCCAGGTGTAAAAGTGCAATTATAAGAAGTCAAAAGTGCAAATACAAAGTGTAAAAATTGCAAATACTACAAAAAGGGAAAGGATAGAGTTCTATTCAACCCTAAATGCTTGGGGGATGAGGATAAATAAGTGTGCAAGGATGAGATTCGTTTTTGAAGGAAATTGGATAAAGGGTAACTTGATTTCTAAGTTATCTCAAAATCCAATATGAAGAGATAGGATATAGCTTCTAGAAGAAAATGCCCAGACGGACGGATCAGGAGAAGCCACGCGCCAAAGCGCATGGCCAGCAGCCACTGTATGGCCGCGGAAACGCGGCCCAAGCCGCGTTTCCGCGGCAATCCTAGCTTATCCATCTACCAGTTTTCGTGGAGGAGTTTATCCGGGACTCTGTCACCTTCTGTACCTATAAATACCCCTGCAGGCGCAGCAGAGAGGGCATCCAAAGAGAGATTAGGGTTTTCTTTAGCTATTTCTTTAAAATTTCTGCAAGTTTGTAATTTCGTTTTGAGTACATTGTGGAGGAAAAGGAGCTTGTATTTGGGAGACGTTTTTCGAATAAAGGTTACCTTTTTCCCATTTAATTCTCTGCTATTTAATTTTGCTTTTATTCTGTGATCTCTCTGGTTTAGTTTTTAATCTGTGATCTTCTGATTTATTTGTTTTCTTTCTTTCTCAATTCTTATTATTAAACAACATAAAAAAAATTAAATAAATTGAAAAGATAAAAAAAATGATGAACTAATTTCCTATTGTGGTTTGCTGAAATTCTTAAAGCAACCATAGAGCAGTTAAGCATTGATCGGATTGATGACATTTTTTTAGAAACCCTAGGTTTAAAGTAGATTGCTTGAAGACTAAAATGATGATTAATTTCATAATCTAAAGTCACACCTTTAAGTAATTTTTCACATTTCATGCTTAAGGACTTTGACAACGTAACTTCAAGATATATCTTCTCTTACGTTGTGCTTAGATGTTAGGATGAAAACGTGTTGGATCTTTAGGAGTGTCGCTAGTAAGATTCTAAAATCTTTTTCTCTTGCTTGCATATCCTCTAGAAAACCTAGGATGGAGTCCATGTATTCCAATATGATGATCAATATCCTTAACTTGCACTATGGGTTGTGGTAGAAGATCAGTAAAACCACATCTCTCCATTCATATATATATATTTCAAATCTAATCTCTTTTCTCTTATTTTGAAGATACAAAGGAATCGGCCGAAAAGCTTGCATCACATCCTTCCCTGAGGATCACGACCCGCTTTGTCCCTTACTACAGCGGATAGCATTGAGACTAAGAACTCTACAACTCATTCTTATTATTTACAAATTCTTAATTCTCAATCAAATTTTGGTGCCGTTGCCGGGGAGAGACGGTAAGTTTTTCTCTAAAAATAAATTTTTTTTAACTAATTCTTTTATTCTTTCTGTTTGCAGGTTTGGAGAACAGGGAAACTGACAGCAGAAGTGGACATATAGCAACTCTGTGCCTCTGCCCTCGAAGGCAGAGCACAAGAGCCTACTTCAGAGCCGCGGAAACGCGGCAATTGCCGCGAAACCGCGGCTTGAGTAGTTCCCTACTGATCCATCTTTTTGCAGATTGCTGCAAATTGCAATATCTGTCTACTGCTCTGTTAAACTTTGTTCTGTGATAACCCTGCTTACTGCTAATTAATTAACAGTAAAATACTTGTTGTTAAAGATAAAAAATTGATTAGACGTTTGCATATTAGGCACGTGTCTTTTCAATTCCTTTATTTCTACTGTTGAAGAGTGCTGGAGCAAGGTACGTTCGCATTGCATGTAGAATAGGACTCATCTCTTGGTTGATTTTCATGCTTTAAGTGAATCTTATTTACATATTTTGTACACTTGCACAAAAATATCTTAAGGGCATAACCCATTAACAAGATAAGGTGGGAATTTCATCACCCTTCCTTGGCCCAAAAACCATATTCCAAGCACTCACTAACCCAAGCCTAACTAAAATTAGTAGACGTTGGCCCTAGGGACAACTCGGACTCAATAGGAGATTGACCTAAGGAGGAAAATTGTTCAAAATTAACCCTTGTTAAATCGGTGTCTAGGCAGGGGATTGAGGGCCGAAAGCCCGAAGAACGGTGGTTATTTAATTAAGGAACGTCTCTGACGGAAAATCTCCCACCGGTCTTGCCACCTACCTGGCCGATTAGCTTGTGGTTAACGTCGACAATAGACCTCCTAAGGACAGTCTAAAGTTAGGAGTCGTCTAGGTCAAGGATAACCCTAGAATAAGATTTCTTGTTTGTTTTTCTTTTGGTTGATTGGGTGAACTTGTTTGCTAATTGTGCATGCCCGCTTGGTCGAGAGACCCACTTACATCCAGGCTAACTAGGACTAGTTCACCACCCGAGCAAAAGCCCGACTCACACATGGCACAACCAATATCACTCCAAGATAGGATCTATCCTATCAGGACCTCTCTTCCTTCTTGCATCAAGCTTAACGATGAAGTGTTGACCCATTTGAGCTTAAGCCACAATACATCAACACCCTTCCGAAATTTCATGGACTTGACTCCGAGGATGCATACTTCTTCATAAGGGAATTTGAGAAAGTATGTCTCATGATGAATATTCCTAAGTTAGGAAAAGATGACATCAAACTTAGGTTTGTCCCCTTTGCTTTGAAGGATTTAGCAAAGAAATGGCTCTACAGTCTCGAGGTTGGTTCTATATCTTCTTGGGATAATTTCGTTAAGGCCTTCTTAAAGAAATTTTATCCCGTTCACAAGACTGCACAGATTAGGAAGAATATCCTACAGTTTAAGCAAACAGCAAATGAGCCTTTTTGGAAATATTTCGAACGTTTTAAGGACCTCCTTGCCCAATGCCCTCACCATGGGATAGAGAAATGGCGACTTTGCTAAGTTCTATATGATGGATTAGAATATCAAACTAAAACGCTGTTAGAATCCATGTGCCAAGGAGGATTTCTGAAAAAGGACGAAAATGAAGGATGGTCATTATATGAAGAATTAGCTGATAATACCATCCAATGGGAACCAACTCCGGAAAAATTTAGGACTAATGACCCTACTTCTTCTAAAGGAGGTATCCATTCCATTGAGGCCAACATAGCAACCGATGCTAAGTTAGCTGCTGTAATGCGAAGACTAGAGGCTCTTGAAACTAAAGAACCAGTCTCTGTGAACCAAGTCAGCCCAACACCTTCGGCGGGCTGTACTTATTGCCAAGATGTGAACCATGTGTTCGAGGAATGTCCCGTCTTTATCGCGCATCAAAGCCTGCCCGAACATATGAATGCGGCCTTCACAAGGCCCACCAACAATCCATATTCGCCCACCTACAATCTCGGTTGGAGAAATCATCCCAATCTTTCATGGGGCCCAAGCAACAATGATCAAACTAGGCCCAAATTCTCCAACAATTTTCAAATCCGCCCTATCAAAATCCTCCACCCTCTTTCCAATATTCAAAAATGAAAACAAGGCTCTCCAACATAGAAAGAAAGGTGGACACTCTGGTTAAAAGCAACGACACGCTGGCTCAAGTCTTGACTAGGATAGAGATGCAAATGAACCAGCAAGAAAGGCAAAAGGGTACTCTACCTAGTCAACCATTCCCAAACCCTAGAAACTCTAGTCAAGCTCACTTGGCTCAAGAGAATCATATGAGTCAGTACAATGCGATTCATACATTGCGATCGGGAAAACAAGTTGATAACCAAGTATCAACACCATCAAGTTCTAAACAAGCATTCAGCTTGCCTGATCCCACTCCATCTCAACTTGATGCCAACAACACTAAAAAAGACAAGTCAGCCGAAGATAAGCACAAGCCCATCGCACCCTACCCAAATAGGCTTAAAGATAAGCAATGTGCACAAATGGATAAGGTACGCGAGATTTTTAATCAAGTCAAGATCAATATACCTCTTCTTGATGCAATCCAACAGGTCCCTAGTTATGCTAAGTTTCTTAAGGACATGTGCACAAAGAAGAGAAAGACTAATGTGCCTAAGAAGGTTTTTTTAGCCACTAACATTAGTGAGCTATTGTCCAACCAGATCCCTGTCAAGTATAAGGACCCTGGTTGCCCCACCATCTCTTGCACAATAGGTCAAACTGCAATTAAGCATGCACTTCTTGATTTGGGAGCAAGTATCAACTTACTCCCCTTCTCTGTCTACCAACAACTTGGGTTGGGCGAGCTTAGTCCGACTAAGGTTACAATCCAATTAGCTGACCGATCCGTAAAAATTCCCAAAGGAGAAATTACCGATGTGCTCATCCGAGTTGGGGAGTTTATCTACCCAGTAGATTTATTGTTCTGGAGACCGAACCTGTATCCACTCCTCGGTCTCAAACTCCCGTTATCTTAGGGCGTCCGTTCCTTGCAACTGCCAATGCGATCATAAATTGTAGGAATGGATCCATGAGGCTGACCTTTGGAAACATAACTAAAGAGGTCAATATCTTCAACCTGGAAAACCAATCTCGTAAGATAAAAGATCAAACATTTGAGGTGAACTTCATTGAGAACATTGAAAAAGAAAGTGAAAATGAGTCTCTATTTCTTGATAAGTTATTTGAGGATAAGTGCGATTTTAGTGATAAGATGACACATGTTGGGGATTATAATTTTAAAGTTCCCTTTAAAAAACAAAGATTTGATCTGAGTATCTTCAAAGAGCCAAGCACTGAAATATCGCACGAGAATATAGTTCAAGAACCTCAGATTGACTTAACTTTCGAAAGTCTCTTTGAAAAAGAACTCCTGTGTTTAGATACACCGATTAAGGAGATGTTGGTTAATTATTCACTTCCAGGGAAAGTGTTGATTTAAGTTTTGAGGAGATGTACGGAACTGAGCTAGAATTTCTTGGCATTCATAGTAAGGAAGTTCCAACTGAAAGGTGTGATGAAGTTTTGAATAATGGAGGTGGACATATGATGAGGAAGAACCTAAAGAAGATGAAACTGGGGGAAGAGAGTTAAAACAAAAATGTTGGTCTCCCCATTGTGCCTTATAAAGAGAACCCATTGGAATGATGGGAAGCGAGCTAGAGGGATGAATCCTAAGCAGCTCTAGGTGAGAGTGATACATGTGTTGTACATATAATGGTATACTATTATTCTTTGACTCTCTTTACACTTTACTTCATGCATTCATGCATTGAGGACAATGCATGAGATAAGTGTGGGGGAGGGTTTACTAACATAGAAAAGACTAATTAAAAAAAATTTCCTTTATATTTTAACATTATTCTGAAAAAAAATTATATATTTTTCTCTTTACTTGTTCTAACATTTCTAACCAAAAAAAAAAATTATTTTATAAAAAGGACAGTATTTTGACTTATTTTTTGAAAGAAACCTAAGTTAGTTTTAAGGATTAGGAAAATCATGATTAGGATTTCTAAAGACTTGGTCAAAATAAATAAGTTGTTTAAATTTTAGGTATAGGAGGAAAAATTGAATAAATAGTTAGTCTTAATTTTTACCTTAATGAAATGTGCATACCTAATGCATATCTAGGATTCTAAGACAAAGACACTTGTGCCTCATTAAAAAAAAATTATTATTAAAATAAAAAAAATCATCACCAATTAAGCTGAATACATGTGCCTCAAGAAGCATAAGTATTCACGCATAAAGGTGAGTTCTAAATAAAATAAAGTCCTTAGTTTTGTGGCCTATTTCACTCGAATTTGAGTCCGTGGGGTGTTTTCTCACCTGGTGCCCTAAAGCCGACCGGTTTGAGAGTCATCGACTTTAAGCTCGCTACATGGGTAAATTAGAAAGCCTAAACTAAGAAATATTATATATGTATTAACACATCTAATAGTCAATTAGTTAGGTGTTAGGGCCTCAAAAAGCCTTGATACTTACACGAAAGAAAATTAGATGAGTTATACATATTATTAAAAAATTAAATAAATAAATAATATATATATATATATATTCATTATAATAAAGAGGCATGAGAGTCCAAGTTAAGGAATTCCTAGTAAAAACATAAGGATGCATATGATTTTTGGTAACGAAAAAGACTATACAAACATTCAATTTTAATCCTTACCTAAAATGAATAACAATTCACTTTATTAAGACTAAGTTCAAGAATGAATAAAAATGATAATCCTAAAACTTATAGACTACTTAGTCTCTTCAAATATAATTCGAATATTTTCCTTTTTATGGATTTTGTGGGTGTAATCCACTGAAAACCCTCACGAGACAACACTCGTCCTCTAGGGTACCTAGGGGTTTAACGGCTTGTTGCACGAGCTAAGTGCAACCGTGATTCCTACGAAAGTAAGTTAGCTAGTTTACTTTTTTCTTTTTCTTTTTTGATTTTTACTCGAGGACGAGCAAAAAGATAAGTGTGGGGGTGATTGGTAGTGAAAAATGCATAATTGTCATCATATTTACCATCACATTTTCATATTTATTCATATAATTCTACACATTTACTAATATTTTGTTATTTAATGTGTGCAGGCCTTGAGTGTTGAATTAAATAAAGAAATAAAGCTTAATGAAACCCAAAAGCCCATATCCAAGCCCAAGTCCAAGCCCAGGTGTAAAAGTGCAATTACAAGAAGTCAAAAGTGCAAATACAAAGTGTAAAAATTGCAAATACTACAAAAGGGAAAGGATAGAGTTCTATTCAACCCTAAATGCTTGGGGGATGAGGATAAATAAGTGTGCAAGGATGAGATTCGTTTTTGAAGGAAATTGGATAAAGGGTAACTTGATTTCTAAGTTATCTCGAAAATCCAATATGAAGAGACAGGATACAGCTTCTAGAAGGAAACGCCCAGACGGACGGATCAGGAGAAGCCACGCGCCAAAGCGCGTGGCCAGCAGCCACTGTATGGCCGCAGAAACGCGGCCCAAGCCGCGTTTCCGCGGCAATCCTAGCTTATCCGTCTACCAGTTTTCGTGGAGGAGTTTATCCGGGACCCTGTCACCTTCTGCACCTATAAAATACCCTGCAGGCGCAGCAGAGAGGGCATCCAGAGAGAGATTAGGGTTTTCTTTAGCTATTTCTTTAAATTTTCTGCAAGTTTGTAATTTCGTTTTGAGTACATTGTGGAGGAGAAGGAGCTTGTATTTGGGAGACGTTTTTCGAATAAAGGTTACCTTTTTCCCATTTAATTCTCTGCTATTTAATTTTGCTTTTATTCTGTGATCTCTCTGGTTTAGTTTTTAATCTGTGATCTTCTGATTTATTTGTTTTCTTTCTTTCTCAATTCTTATTATTAAACAACATAAAAAAATTAAATAAATTGAAAAGATAAAAAAATGATGAACTAATTTCCTATTGTGGTTTGCTGAAATTCTTAAAGCAACCCTAGAGCAGTTAAGCATTGATCGGATTGATGACATTTTTTTAGAAACCCTAGGTTTAAAGTAGATTGCTTGAAGACTAAAATGATGATTAGTTTCATAATCTAAAGTCACACCTTTAAGTAATTTTTCACATTTCATGCTTAAGGACTTTGACAACGTAACTTCAAGATATATCTTCTCTTACGTTGTGCTTAGATGTTAGGATGAAAACGTGTTGGATCTTTAGGAGTGTCGCTAGTAAGATTCTAAAATCTTTTTCTCTTGCTTGCATATCCTCTAGAAAACCTAGGATGGAGTCCATGTATTCCAATATGATGATCAATATCTTTAACTTGCACTATGGGTTGTGGTAGAAGATCAGTAAAACCACATCTCTCCATTCATATATATATATATTTCAAATCTAATCTCTTTTCTCTTATTTTGAAGATACAAAGGAATCGGCTGAAAAGCTTGCATCACATCCTTCCCTGAGGATCACGACCCGCTTTGGCCCTTACTACAGCGGATAGCATTGAGACTAAGAACTCTACAACTCATTCTTATTATTTACAAATTCTTAATTCTCAATCAAAATTTTGGCGCCGTTGCCGGGGAAGAAACGGCACGATTTCCTCAATCTAATTATTTTTTATTCTTTCTGTTTGCAGATACAGAGAACAGGAAAACAAAGCAGCAGCAAGGACACATAGCAACTCTGTGCCTCTGCCCTCGAAGGCAGAGCATCAGAGCCTACTCCTTTGCCGCGGTTCCGCGGCAATAGCCGCATTTTCGCGGCAAGAGTAGTTCACTACTCATCAAATTTTCTGCAGGTCGCTTAGAATTGCAAATATTGCTTACTGCTGTGATTAATTTTCTCTGTGATCACTCTGCAATTGCTAATTAATAACATTAACCCATTTGTTGATAATAAAAAAAAAGATTAGACTCTTGCATTTAGGGCACGTGTATATTTTAATTTTTTATTCTGTTGAAGAGTGCTGGCGACAAGGTACGTCTGCATTGCATATAGATTAGGAACACTCTTGGCTGTTTACTGCTTTTGAGTGATTACTTTTCTACTGCTTTACACGTACACAAAAATATTTTAAGAGCATAACCCATAAAAAGATAAGGTGGGAATTTCATCACCCTTCCTTGGCCCAAAAATCGGTCCCCTATCAGGCCCTGTACCCGGTTTTGATTTTGCAGCCCCTGGTTTTGACAGAATCAGCTCTCTAGGTCAATGGCTATCTTTAATAGGCCTTTAATCACCAATTAAATGGTGATTTAGGGTCTTCTTCTCCATTGCACACCATGGACCTAGAATCAAGCAAGCAAAACTTTATTAGCAGAATTTATTATTAAATAAATATGAGAATGTGATGAAAATTATGCAAAATTAGAGACTAATCAACCACCAAGAGTCGACAGCAGACTGTCAAGCCAAAGAAGCTCTTGAGACATCAGCCGGTCCAGAACCTAGGGATTGGCGATTTTCGTACATCGACTATGCATTGTACGACATCCTACCTGATGATCCCAAAGAAGTGGATGTCATCAGAAGGAAAACCCTCAAATTCTACTATAATGCGATCACGCGAACACTATATCGACGATCGCATGATGGAATCCTTCTCCGTTGTCTGTCACAAAAGGAGGCACAAGAAGCACTCAAAGAAGCACACGACGGCATGTGTGGAGCTCATCAACCTGGTCCAAAGCTTGGGGATGACTCCGAAGACTGGGATATTATTGTCTTAAGATGATCCCTGACGCCATCACTTATGCCAAACGATGTCACGCCTGTCAAGTCCATGGTGATTTTATCCATCAAGCACTAAGGTATCTCCGCTCTACTACTTCTACCTGGCCATTTGAGATGTGAGGGATGGACGTAGTCGGCCCTATCAGCCCACCTTCATCCAAAGGACATTGGTTCATCTTAGCCATAACCGATTACTTCTCTAAATGGGCCGATGCTATCCCTTTGAGGGAGGTAAAGACATCTGATATAATCAAATTTGTTAAACATCACGTCATCTATCGTTTTGGTGTGTCATGACGAATTGTTCACGACAACGGGCCCCAATTCGTCAGTCAGGCTTTTCAGAGGTTCTGCAATAAGTTCAGAATCCAGAGTGTGTCCTCAACGGCATACTACCCAGCTGCTAATGGCCTTGCAGAAGCTTTTAACAAGACTATTGGCAAGCTTTTCAAGAAATTCGTCTCAAAAAGTTAATGTGATTGGGACGACAAATTAGGTGAATGCTTGTGGCCCATCGCACGACAGTTCGAACCCCAATGTACCCCCTGCTCCCTGATGTACGTATCACAGTATCAGTACTCGATACGACGTACAAAAGTGATTTGACCTTCCTGCTAGTCCGATTGAGCTGCTTTAAGTTTCAAAAAATTATTTTCTAATATTTTAGATTTTTTAGGATTTTTTGGAAATTTTCTGGATTATTTTGAAAATTCTCCGTAGTCGGTGTCGACCGATACCGATAATCGGCTTTACGATTTTTATTTCAAAAACGGAGTAGAATTTTAAGACTCCGCTTTCACCTTGTGTTTTAGAATCATATTATCTACGTTAGGACATTTTTGAGATTTTTCTGAATTTATCGAAAATCCGGCCAACCGGTGTCGCCCAGTATCGGCGAGACACTCTGAGATTTTTAATTTACAAACCGGATTGAATTTCTACAAACCGTTTTCATCTTATGTCTCAGGAGAATATTCTTTATTTTTTGTAATTTTTGGGAACCGTTCGGGACTGGTCAAATTTTGGACCACATTAAATAATATTAATTTAATTATATTAACCCTTTTCTTTTTCTTTCTTTTTCTTTCCACTTCTTCTCTTCTCTGATTCTTCTCCATGCCACCGCCTTTCCACCGCCCCTCTCTCTCACCTATAAAATCTCCCCCTATCTAAAACTCTCTCTCCAGCTCCCTCTTTCCCTCTCTCTCATCCTCTGGTAGCACCGCCGGCGGGGCGGAGCCGCCGCGGTGGCGCGACGCCTGCGGGGCTGGCCGCCGCCAGCCCCTACCCCCTTCTCTCCCTTTTCTCTCTCTACTTCTTTTCTCCTATTCTCTCTCCCCCGCTCAGTGCACGGCCCCGCGCGGCCCCAGACCGCCGCCGGCCTGGGCGACCGCCGGTGGGCCTGGGCGGCCGCTGCCCTGCAGCCCCAACCCCTGTTCTCTCCCTCTAATTTTCTCTCTCTCCTCTCTCTCTATCTCTCTCTTTCTCGCGCGCGCAGCCTGCGTCACCGCCGCACCGCCGCGGGCCTCCCTCGCCGCCGGCCAGCACCCGCTGGCCGGCCTAGCCGCGGCAGAGCGCAGCGGCAGCAGTAGCTGCAGCCGCTGCTATTATCTTTTCGGGTTCGGGTGGAAATCCGAACCCTCCACCCGAACCCATATTTCCCCAACCCTATTGGGTTTGGGTTAGACCCGTTCACCCATCCCCATTTATTTAAGTTATGGGTTTGGGTCGTGGATCCAAACCCGACCCGTTATGGGCCCAAACCCGCATCCAAACCCAATACAGGTACTTTTACAGAAAACCCCCTGCTCCATTTTATAAATTACATTGAATTAATTTTATTTACATATTTAACCCAATTTGATTATTTTTAGCGTTTCGGACGATATCGGGAGCATCCGGACTCCGATTTGGACGATTCTGGATCCGTTGCGATCGTGGGAAAGAGAGCTACCTTCCCATGGCTAGTTTGTGAGTGTTTCTCTTTCTAAATTATATTTTTCTCATGTTTAGTGAACTTGATTGATAGATCTTAATTATGGATAAAAGACGGTAATTATGAATTATTAACTTGTACTTGTTGAACACTCATTGTAATAGGTCATTCCTGTAATATTGTTAGGTATTTCCTGATTTAAGAGAAATATAGGGAGGTAATTGTAGTAACAAGAAATACTGATATAGACAACTCGGACACAGTCATCATACCTACACAGCCACTGACATTCGGGCCACTATTCCACCATAAGTATCACAATTACGTTACATGGATACTGATTCACAGATACGCTATGACACTACACTGTCACTAGACATGCATGCTAGACACCGTTAGTGCATGCACTGGTATCATCCTTACACGGATACTGTAGTTCACTGGATATGATATGATACACTGACCACTATTATTACCACTGTTAGTACATGTACTATCACATATATATGACACGGATTATTGCTACCCATATATCTTCCGCTGGTACACGGATATACCAATGCACGGCATGTCGCAATTCATATTATTGTTATTATCGTTACATGGATGCTCGGTACACAGTTATCTCATGTTCACCCATTACTGTGACATATGTTCATCGCACGAGTGTACATGCATATATTGTTTCTATATCTTCTTGTTATATGGATCACCGTCCACGTTACATGTATTATTGTTTCCCGTTACTGATATTGATATTCCCGTTACTGGACATGAGTGCTGTTGATATGCGATGTGTGAAACTAAGTGCCATGTGGATCCAAACCACGGGGGCCACCTCTAGAGTCCCACATCTATTGTTCCCGTTTCCCGTTATATTGTTCTAGGCTATCAACAGAGCTCAGGTCCTGTTATCATGTTACCTGTATCATGTACTGGATTCGTTCTTGTTACATTGTATACGTTAAAGATTAGATCATAAAGATAACTTGGGTATGGGGGAGACTTGACAGTTGACTAGATCTTATCGGGTGGATGTACTGGATCCATATTGTTCTCCCACTGCAGGGGATGGTAGTGCTACCTACCGATTGTATAGCTCCATGAGCTCCCGTTACTTGATTATTGGTCCCCTTTTAGCGGAGGGCCCTGGTCTCAGCAGCCAGGGGTTTGTTTAAGGCCGTGATCCCGGGTACGCACGGGATACACCTACCCGATAAGAGCTCCTCGACCATGGGTTTCCAATTAACATAATAACACAGTATACACAATAGTGACGTCGAGAACACTTGTTATTTTGTCACTCTCTCGTTTGGATAATGGTACCCGTAGGCCATGTCCGGATGGGTTCGACTGGAGTGCGGGTTCCAGTATGAACTGCCAGTGGTATGGGACACTGGAAGAGATTGATTAAAATAACAGGCGGTACTGATTGCTACTATTGGATAAATAATATGACTTGCCTGATACATGTATGCTATTGTTTAGATGTACTTGTTACTGTTCTGGTACTTGTTACTGTTCTTGATCATTTATCCGCTATCATGTGACATGTAGCGTTGTACTTTACCTGTTTCATGCTACACGTTCTGAGGTGGCATACTGCTCATGTACATGTGTATTTTGCATTGCTTATATTCTGTTTTGCATTGTCTATATGCTGCCTATGCACAACACAGTAGGATGGTTATGTTACATATGTCCATCTGCATGTTCACTTCTATCATGTCACCACTAACATGTTCATTTCCATCACGTCACCACTAGATAATATTATTTATTATATAAACTGGATATGACTTATTACCCGATGATAACCGGCTAGGTAGTGAAGGTATTAAAGATGACATGTTTTTATATTTCTACTGCTTCTTATATGCTTATTATATGGTATCACCAGTACAACATCATGTATTATATATTATTATCGTGCTTGTATTACTATTGTATATATTCTGTCTCCTTCATTTTACCACTCACTAGGTCGTTTTCTGACGACCCTGGTTTGCGTGCCCAGGTTGAGAACCGAGTTAGCGTATCGGCAGATAGTCCATTGGGTTCACATAGGAGACTCATCATCGAGCTCATTCATAGGTATCCTTGTGATGTATTGCTGTTATCTTATTTATCCCTGTTTTTATATCTGTTATGTTCACTAACCTCTTCCTACAGGTATTCTTGTACTTATTAAATGCTGGAACTCGTGTATATATGGAGGCTATGTCCTGTACTGAGGCTTAACGTACGCGTGAGGTTGTTTTCACCTCGCGTATGTACGTCGCCATAACGTCCCCGTACCTGCGGGATCGGGGCGTTACACCAACGAAAGCTACACCATTCTCTTTGGTATATGGGTGTGAAGATGTACTCCCGTTAGAAATTCAAATCCCATCTCTACGCGTCGCCTTGACAGCAGAGATGAAAAATGAGGAGAAACATCGACTACGACTCCAAGAACTGGAGGCTTTAGATGATAAACGCATGCAAGCCCAACAACAAATCGAGCTCTATCAAGCTCGAATTATCAGAGCCTTCAACAAGAAAGTTAAGGAGCGAACTTTCAAGAAAGGCGACCTTGTCTTAGCTGTCAGAAGATCCATGGTGATGACACATAAGACAAAAGGAAAATTCTAACCCAAATGGGAAGGACCATTTGTAGTAGAGTCGGTCTACTGAAATGGAGCATATCGCCTCATAATCTCAGACGGTGATACGCTCATGATGCCAATCAACGGTAAATTCTTGAAGAAATACTATCCTTGATAGCACTCTTTCCCCCCATCAAGTTAATACTGCACCTCTGATCAAAACTTCAGATCCAGAAGAGTTTCTTTCCTTTACTAGATCGAGCACTGGTTGCGTCATGATGCATGATGTAAATATTGAGAAAGGAACAAAATGTGAAACTTTAGTTTTAGCATTAGTTACTCTTCTGATTGACATCCGACGCCTCCGACGGCTAAGGATAGAGAAAAATGTAAGCTTCTAAGCCCAACATAAGTCTTCGACAACTCATCATGCTAAGGGGAATAGCATGGCTAGCCCAACTCAAACGGTAGTTGGTAAAGGCACACACCAATCCGTTGATAGCTGAGGCTTTGCTAAAAATCCTAGTGGACTTGATCTCACTCTCTCCTCCAAAATCTCTTACCAATTCTCACCCACAGAATGGTAGGACCACAAAAAAAAAAATACCGGTGTTCATCTCCTTAATGAAATGAACTGGATTCTGTCAATTAATATTAAACCTCTGACAACAAAACTCTTTAAAAAATCCTCGCTGTTTGTTAATACTGTTGGCCCAAGTTACAATCACCCGTTTTATTGAGTTTTGATGATTACAAAACATATATAGTTATTTGTACTAATCATGTTTATTGTTTAAGTGTGTTTCAGGGTTCTAAGGATTCATGGAGTGTTCTTCCCTAAAGGAAGGTTGTTTGACTCAAGTCGGTTCATTTCGATTTCAAAATACAAGATTTTGAAGATCACATATGGAGGAGCCCACTTGAAGACTTTGTAGTCACCTAGAACCTATGTAAGACTTAGTTTGTTAAAGTTTGAGGTTGTGGTAATTTGGCTCAAGAACACACACACATTTTCAAAAATACAGTTTTTAGTTTTGGTATTTGTTTTAAGTTCATGCTTTGATTTCTATACATGATTCAAACTTTTACAAATTTTATATCTTGTTTATATCGTGTATATCTATCTTTACAGCATGATACTTAGCCATATATCCCTACAAAATTATTTTGAAAATTTTCCCAAGTTCAAAAAAAATCCATATCAAAATCTGTTTCAGGCCTGGCGGTCGACCGGGCCGGTCGAGCCGGACATATTCCAGGCCAGGCCGGTCGACCGAGCCTCGTGTCCAGGACGTGCATGTTTTGTGCACGTCTATCGGTCGACCGACCGTCGGCCGACTGAAGTTGGCTTGCTCTCTGTTTCCTGCCGGTCGACCGACCGGTCGACCGCGGCCAACGACTATATGCCAAATGGGCTGCGGTCGACCGGGCCGATCGACCGACAGCCTGCCTGGAGCCCCAACGGCTCTTTCCTCTTTGGTGATTTTCTGAATTCTGATTTTGTTAGCTTTTTGTGTGGTAGAATTCCTGATCTTTTGGAGACTAATTTTGGACCATATAAACTTAATTAAATCATGTTTTAATCCCCTCCTCTCCCTATAAATAGAGAGGGTTGGTCTCTTGCAAGAATACCAAGAAAAATACCTTGTTTTCAAGTTTGAAAAAGAAAGAAAAGTTTTCAAAGCTCTCAATTCTCTAGTGCAATCTTTGGCTTTTGTTTTTCAGTTGTGTTTTCAAGCAAGTTTCATTTACAACTGAGTTTGTTTTTCTCACTACACTTCTAGAGCCAAAAATTCCATCCTCATTCTATAAGGAAGTTATAAAGAGAAAGTGTTGTAAGAAGTTTGTGATCCTTTTGGTGATCACTTGGTTACTTGTTCCTTCTTATTGAGATACCTCTTCGGTAGAGGATTGTAAGTGGTGGAGTTCGGTACTTCCGGTCTTTGGTAGACCTTGTAAAGTCCTCGGTGGATAGTGGAAACTCTTCACGGCAGTGAAGGCGGGGAGTAGAGCGGTGGCTCGAACCTCGAAACAAATACTTTGTGTTTGCGATTGCTTTTGTTCTTGCTCTCTATTGCTCTTTTCTTTTAGCTTGTGTTATTGCTTTCATTTCTTGTGATATGTCTGTGTGCACTTCATTATTGCTTCCAATTCATTTCTTGCTAACTTGTCGATCAATTCTCATACAACAAGATTGCAATACGCACCTCTAACTCTTATCTAGAGGAATCAGGAAGGAAGGAGTTCAGAGCCCTTCACCGGGTATTCGTCTTCTAGTCTCGTTTGAGGAGATCGTTACATCATTCATTCATACTTGTTTTAAAAAGATTGTTAGATTAGCATTTATACCTATTCACCCCCCTCTAGGTGTTTTTTATTGGTATCAGAGCTTTGGTCTCTAGGCTCTTGGCTTAACAACCTTAGAGAGATCCTTTATTTGCTAATCATCATATTCATTTTTCGTACTCACTCTCTTAGTAAAAATGGCCGATGGAATTAGACCCCCCCAAAGTTTGATGGCCTTAACTTTCCCATATGGAAGGTTAAGATGACCGTTTTTTGCAATCCCTAGGAAGCCGGTTGCAAAGGCGGTGACCAAACCATTTAGTGCACCCACCGGTGATGAGTCCACTTGGTCCGAAATTGAGACAAAGAATTTGATGCTAATTCTAGGGCACACTATGTATTACTCCAAGCACTTAATGATGATGATATCTCTAGAGTAATTCATTGCAAATCCGCACATGAAATTTGGACTCACTTGCTTGTTACTCATGAGGGAACCTCACAAGTGAAGAGGGCTAAAATAGACCTTCTTCGTTCCCAATATGAGAATTTCTCTATGCATGACAATGAAACCATAGATGATATGGTTTACAAGATTTACAAAGATCACTAATGGACTTTCTTCTCTAGGTGATGCTATTGACAACGACCAAAGAGTAAGAAAGATCATCCGGGCTCTTCCTCCTTCTTGGGAAGTCAAAGCTACTACCTTGAAGGAACTCAACGACAAGGAGGAGATGGAGCTTATAGGTCTCATTGGGAACCTCAAGACCCATGAGATGGAGAGAAAAGCAAGAGAAGAAATGGCTCCCTCCAAAAAGAAAGCTATTGCCTTCAAGAGTCAATCCACATACTCCGACGAAGACGATGATGAGAAGATGATGAAGAGCTCTCACTTCTTGTAAAGAACGTTCGGAGGATGTATAACAAGGCAAAGTTTCAAAGTAGGAGGAGATGGCAAGGCAAAGAAGAAAAGAGAATTATTTGTTTCAATTGCCAGAGACCGGGTCATATTGTTGCGGAATGCCCGGATAAAGTGAAGCCCTCCACCTCCAAGAAGCCTACAAGAAGAAAGCATTGAAGGCTACATGGGATTTCGAAAGTGAATCCGAGGAGGAAGTTGACACCGCCAACATGTGCTTCATGGCAAATGAAAGCTCAAGCAAGGTAACCCCTAACTCTACTTCTTTTGATGATAAACTTTCCATGGATGAACTAGGAGAAACATTTGAAGAACTCTCACATATATGATTTTCTTAAGAAAAAATTTTAAAAATGAAAAAGGAAAATGAATCTCTAAATCACCAAGTTTTCTTTCTTACTAAAGAAAAAGATGAATTACTTTCTACTTTAGTTTCAACACAAAAAGATTTTGAAAACTATAAGATTTCATGCAAAGGTACGTTTTCACAAGTTGATAAAAATGAAATTACCATGCTAAAAGAGAAAATTGATTCATTAGGAGTAGTTTTGAAAAGTGTGAATTTGATAAGAATAGACTTGAGGCTATGCTATCCATGCTCATACTCATGTTCATACATCACAACCTTTACATCATGTCAAACACCCCAAACATGCTCACACTCCACATACACTCATGCATTCATTCATGTATGGGAAGATATTTTCATGCACATATTGTGGCCTTAAAGTCACTTAGTTAAGTTTTACTATGATAGACTTAATGCATCTCATCATAATGTTTGGGTTCGAAATACTAACTTTCAAGGACCCAAGAAAATTTGGGTACCAAAGTCAATGAATTTGTTAAATGATGTAGGTACTTTCCAAGGCACAACGACGTAAAGGATTGTGGTATCTTGATAGTGGTTGCTCAAGGCACATGACTTGGGATATCAACAACTTTGCAACCCTATCAAGATACCATGAAGGTGGCACCGTCACCTTCGGAGATGATGTCAAGGGTAAAATCATCGGTATTGGTAATGTTAAACTTAGTACATCCCCTTAATAGAAATGTTGTTTTAGTTGATGGCCTCAAGCATAATCTCTTGAGCGTTAGTCAACTTTGTGACAAAGGTTTTGATGTTGTTTTTGATAACATAG
The DNA here is from genome assembly GCA_038442645.1 of Agave tequilana. Lineage (NCBI taxonomy): Eukaryota > Viridiplantae > Streptophyta > Magnoliopsida > Asparagales > Asparagaceae > Agave > Agave tequilana. Next base: position 67,505 of record JAVJIF010026246.1, read on the forward strand.
CATGTAGAGTATTTGATAGACAATCTAACACATGTATATTTTCCGGTTTTTGTGAAAGCAATATATACATGATTGACTTATCTAATATGTCTTGCAATGCTACTTGTTTGAAAGCCCTCAATGATGACTCTTGGTTGTGGCATAGAAGATTAGGCCACATTTCTTTTGACCATCTATCTAGGTTAAACAACAAGAAATGGTGAAAGGTATTCCTTGCTTGAACTTTGAAAAGGACCGCGTTTGTGACGCGTGCCAACTTGGGAAACAAACCAAGTCCTCTTTCAAGTCAATCAAGGATATCATGACATCACGTCCCTTGGAGTTGATCCATATGGATTTATTTGGTCCTACTCAAACCAAAAGTCTAAGTGGGAATCGTTTTGCATTTGTTTTAATTGATGATTTTTCGCGTTTTACTTGGGTTTTCTACTTAGAGCACAAAATCAAGCCTTTTCACATTTTCAAGCCTTTAAGAAAAGAGTTGAAAAGGAAAAAGATTCTTCAATTTTAAGAATAAGAAGTGATAGAGGTGGTGAATTCATTAACCTACCCTTTATCACTTTTTGTGAAGAACATGGAATTAAGCATGAATTATCTTGTCCTAGAACTCTACAACAAAATGGAGTAGTTGAGCGGAAAAATCGGACATTATAAGAGATGGCTAGGAAATGATTAATGAATATGGTCTCCCTCATTATCTATGGGCCGAGGCCGTTAATACATCGTGCTATATATCAAATCGTATTTTCTTATGCAAAAATACTTCAAAAACATCTTTTGAGATTTATTTTTCTAGAAAGTCAAATGTTTCATACTTAAAGTTTTTGGATGCAAATATTTTGTTTAAATACAAAAGACAATTTGGGAAAATTTGATGCTAGGTCATATGAAGCAATTTTTGTTGGTTACTCAAATACTAGTAAAGCGTATAGAGTCTTCAATAAGTCATCTTTGACTATTGAAGAATCTAACATGTAAAATTTGAGGAATCTAATATGTTTGTTAAGAATGTTGTAAAAATAGATTCTTTACACGAAGACATGGAGAGAATCACTTTGAAGGATTCACCTACAATTGCAAGCATGCCAAAGGATGATGAGGAAATGAAGCTAAAGAAAATGAGACTCAAGGAAATGAAATTCAAGAAGATGAAATGGAGCCTACTCAACAACTTCCAAAGGATTGGAGATACAATCCACATCATCCCAAGGACCTTATTATAGGTGAAGTATCTCAAAGGGTAACTACTCGTTCTAAACTTCATGATTTTTGTGGACACTATGCTTTTATTTCTCATTTTGAACCAAGAGCGTCCTCGAAGCCGAGGCCGACTCATATTGGTTGAACTTAGTAAACCTAGATTAGTTGCCCAAGGTTACACTCAAATCGAAGGTATCGATTTTGACGAAACCTTTGCACCCGTAGCACGGCTTGAAGCCATACGGATGACTCTTGCATTTGCATCATATAAAGATTTTAAGCTTTTTCAAATGGATGTTAAAAGTGCTTTCTTAAATAGATTTATTGAAGAGGAGGTGTATGTTGAACAACCCCCTGGGTTTGTTGATCCTACACATCCGGATTTTGTTTTCAAACTTGACAAATCTCTTTTATGGTTTAAAACAAGCCCTAGGGCTTGGTATGAAAGGCTTTCTTCATTTCTAATTTCAAATGGTTTTAAGAAAGGAAAAATATACTACTTTATTTACAAAACATGTTGAAAATGATATTCTTATTGTTCAAATTTATGTGGATGATATCATTTTTGGTTCTACTAATGAAACCCTTTGCCAAGCTTTTGAATCATGCATGAAGGAAGAATTCGAGATGTCTATGATGGGTGAGCTCAACTATTCCCTTGGTTTCCAAATCAAGCAAAGAAAGGATGGGATCTTCATCAATCAAGCTAAGTACACAAAGGAACTTATCAAGAGATTTGGGCTTGAAGGAGGTAGAACAAGTAACACTCTCATGGCAACAACCACCAAGCTTGACAAGGATGAACAAGGTAAAAGTGTAGACATTAAGCTTTATCGTAGCATGATTGGTAGCTTGTTGTATTTAACGCTAGTAGGTCGGATATTATGTTTTCGGTTTTGTCTTTGTGCTCATTTTCAATCGTGTCCTAAAGAGTCCCATTTAGTTGCGGTAAAACGCATTATTAGATACCTTAAGGGCACAATTGAAATGGGTTTGTGGTATCCGAAAACTGACTATTTGATATGAAGAGTTTTTCGGATGCCGACTATGCGGGTTGTAGGGTAGATAGGAAGAGAACAAGTGGAACATGTCAATTTCTTGGTAATTTTTCTTATTTCTTGGTCTTCCAAAAAGCAAAATTCGGTAGCCCTTTCAACCGCCGAGGCGGAGTATGTTGCAGCCGGAGCTTGTTGTGCACAAGTTCTTTGGATGAAACATACTCTCCTTGACTATGATTTGCATCTTGATCATATTAAAATATTTTGTAATAATACTAGTACTATTCATATGACTAAAATGCAAATCAACATAGTAAAACTAAGCACATTGACATTCGGTATCACTTCTTAGAGATCATTATGAGAAGGTGATATGATATTGATTATATTCTACACCGATTTTCAACTTGCCGATATTTTTACAAAACCTCTAGACTATACTAGATTTTCCTTTATTTGTGGTGAGTTGAATGTTTGTATTTTGGATTCTTGAAGAAAACGTTTTTTAACTATGTTTACCCTTTTTGATGTATGACAAAAAGGGGAGAAAAAGTTTAGTTTGAATGGATTTTGAGTTTTAGTTTTGTTTTTATGCATTAAGTTTTGTATGTATATGTTTTTTCTTTTATGTATATAGCCATTCATTTATATACATAGTCTTCGCTTATACATAGCATAATTTGATGGGGAGCTTCCAAGCTCCTTTCCCTTAGTTTTATAAAATAACTTATATGTTTTGTCATCATCAAAAAGGGGAGATTATTGGCCCAAGGTTACAATCACCCGTTTTATTGAGTTTTGATGATTACGAAATATATATAGTTATTTGTACTAATCATGTTTATTGTTTAAGTGTGTTTCAGGGTTCTAAGGATTCATGGAGTGTTCTTCCCTAAAGGAAAGTTTTTTGACTCAAGTCGGTTCATTTCAGTTCAAGATACAAGATTTTGAAGATCACATATGGAGGAGCCCACTTGAAGACTTTGTAGTCACCTAGAACCTATGTAAGACTTAATTTGTTAAAGTTTAAGGTTGTGGTAATTTGGCTCAAGAACACACACACATTTTCAAAATACAGTTTTTAGTTTTGGTATTTGTTTTAAGTTCATGCTTTGATTTCTATACATGATTCAAATTTTTACAAATTTTATATCTTGTTTATATCATGTATATCTATCTTTCCAGCATGATACTTAGCCATATATCCCTACAAAATTATTTTGAAAATTTTCCCAAGTTCAAAAAAAATCCCATATCAAAATCTGTTTCAGGCCTGGCGGTCGACCGGCCGGTCGACCGGACATATTCCCAGGCCAGGCCGGTCGACTGAGCCTCGTGTCCAGGACGTGCACGTTTTGTGCACGTCTGTCGGTCGGCCGACTGAAGTTGGCTTGCTCTCTGTTTCCCGCCGGTCGACCGATCGATCGACCGCGGCCAACGGCTATATGCCAAATGGGCTGCGGTCGACCGGGCCGGTCGACCGACAGCCTGCCTGGAGCCCAACGGCTCTTTCCTCTTTGGTGATTTTCTGAATTCTGATTTTGTTAGCTTTTTTTGTGGCAGAAATTCCTGATCTTTTGGAGACTAATTTTGGACCATATAAACTTAATTAAATCATGTTTTAATCCCCTCCTCTCCCTATAAATAGAGAGGGTTGGTCTCTTGCAAAAACACCAAGAAAAATACCTAGTTTTAAGTTTGAAAAAGAAAGAAAAGTTTTCAAAGCTCTCAATTCTCTAGTGCAATCTTTGGCTTTTGTTTTTCAGTTGTGTTTTCAAGCAAGTTTTGATTGAGAATTTTGTAATTGAAATAAAGGTTCAGAATTCTTCTCAATGCGAATCCGCTGTAGCAAGGGCTCAAGCGGGTCGTGATCCTCAGGGAGGATGCGATGCAAGCTTTTCGGCCGACTCCCTTGTATGCTTCAAGTAAGAAGAAAAAGATTAGATTTGTGATGAATATAAGAGATTAAAAACGTGGTTTTGCTGATCTTCTACCTCAACCCTATTGCAAGTCAAGGCTATTGATCATCATATTGGAATATATGAATTTCATCCTAGGTATTTTAGAAGATATGCAAGCAAAAGAAAAAGGCTGTAGAATCTAATTAGCGACACTTCTAAAAATAAAACACATATTCATCCGAACATCTAAGCACAACGTAAGGGAAGATGTATCTTGAAATTACGTTGTCAAAGTCCTTAAGCATGAAATGTGAAAAATTAAAAGGTGTGACTTTAGATTAGAAAACTACTCTTCATTTTAATCTTCAAGCAAGTTCTTTAAACCTAGGGTTTCTAAAAGTTCATCAATCCGATCAAAGCTCGACTACTCTAGGGTTGCTTTAAGAATTCAGCAAACCACTAGAGGGAATTAGTTCTTCATCATCTTTTTTTATCTTTTCAATATTTATTATTTTTTTTTATTTTTTATGAGAAGAGATTGAGAAAGATTGCAAATAAAGAAAAACGAAAAAGAGAGATCAAAGATTAAAAACACGGAGAGATCACAAAGTAAATGCAAAATTAAATAACAGAAAATTGACTAGAAAAAAGGTAACCTTTATTCGATGAACTGGTCCCAAATACAAGCTCCTTCTTCCACAATTCGCATGAAATAAAATTACAACTTTAATAAAAGTGGCTAAAGAAAACCCTAATCGTCTCTGCATGCCCCTCCCTGTTGCGAATGCTCTGATATTTATAGTGCAGAATGTAGAGGAGTCCCGGATAAACATCACCACGAACCTGGTATCCATCCCTATCTAAACTGCCGCCGCGTTTCCACGGCTTTTGCCGCGCCTACGCGGCAATCCTGGCTCTGTTGGCCACGCGCTTTGGCGCGTGGCCTCTCCTGGTCCGTCCATGTGGGCGCTTGCTTCTAGAAGTGTGATCCTGGCCTTTTAATCTGGATTTTCGAGATAACTTGGTAATCAGTTACCCTTAATCCAGATTTCTTCAAATCCTTTCTCCACGAAATTCCTCTCTATCTTGGCCTTTTATCTTCATCCTGCAGGTGTTTAGGGTTGGATAGAAGTCTATCCTTCCTAATTTCTGATATTTGCAACTTTTAGCCCTTGTATTTGCATTTTGAATCTTTGTATTTGCGCTTCTTCACCTGGGCTTCAACATGGGCTTGGATCTGGGCTTTTGGGCTCTTTTAGCTTATTCTTTATTAAATTGATAATTTGAGGCTTGCACATATTAAATAAAGAAATATTAATAATTGTGCATTATAATATGAATAAATGTGCAAATGCGATGGTATATATGATGACAAATATGCATTTTTCACTACCTATCACACCCCCACACTTATCTTTTTGCTCGTCCTCGAGTAAAAATCAAAAAGAAAGAGAAAAATCTAACCTAGCTAACTCACTTTCGTAGGAATCACGACGATTGCACTTAGCATGTGCAACAAGCCGTTAAAACCCCTAGGTTACCCTAGAGGACGAGTGTTGTCTCGTGAGGGTTTTCAGCGGATTACACCCACAAAATCCATAAAAAGGAAAATATTTGAATTATTATTGAAGAGACTAAGTAGTCTATAAGTTTTAGGATCCTCATTTTATTCATTCTTCAAACCTAGTCTTTATAAAGTAAATTGTTATCCATTTAGGTAAGGATTAAAATTGAATTTCTAATATAGTCTTTTTCGTTACCAAAAGTCACACGCACCCTTGTGAATCTAGGAATTCCTTAACTTGGACTCTCATGCCTCATTATTATTTTATAACATCATCTAATTTTCTTTCGTGTAAGTATCAGGCTTCTTGAGGCCCTCATACCTAACTAATTGACTATTAGATGTGTTATATATATATATATATATTATTTTTTTTTGCATGTATAACTCATCTAATTTTCTTTCGTATAAGTATCAAGGCTTCTTGAGCCCTCATACCTAACTAATTGATTATTAGATGTGTTAATACATATATTATATTTCTTAGTTTTCTTAGGCTTTCTAATCCCCCATGTAGCGAACTTAAAGTCGATGACTCCCAAACCGGTTGGCTTTAGGGCACCAGGTGAGAAAACACCCCGCGGACTCAAATTCGAGTGAACTAGGCCCAAAACTAAGGAATTTATTTTATTTACTCACCTTTAGGCATGAATACTTATGCTTCTTGAGGCACATGTATCAGCTTAATTGGTAAATTTTTTTTTTTTTTTTAAATGTTAAAAAAAAAATTTTTTTTTTGTTTTTTTTTTAAATGTTAGAACAAATAAAGAGAAAATTTTTTTTTTTTTTTAAATGTTAGAACAAATAAAGAGAAAAATTTTTTTTTTTTTAATCTTTTCTATGTTAGTAAACCCTTCCCCACACTTATCTCATGCATTGTCCTCAATGTATGAAATGCATGAATGCATGAAGAAAAATGTAAAGAGAGGCAAAGAATATATTATACCATAATATGTACAACACATGTATCACTCTCACCTAGAGCTGCTTAGGATTCATCCCTCTAGCTCGTTTCCCATCATTCCAACGGGTTCTCTTTATAAGGCACAATGGGGAGACCAACATTTTTGTTTTAACTTTCTCTCCCCCCAGTTTCATCTTCTTTAGGTTCTTCCTCATCATATGTCCACCTCCATTATTCAAAATTTCATCACACCTTTCAGTTGGAGCTTCCTTGCCGAGAAATTCTAGCTCAGTTCCGTACATCTCCTCAAAACTTAAATCAACACTTTTTCCTGAAAGTGAATAATTACCAACATCTCCTTAATCGGTGTATCTAAACATAGGAGTTCTTCTTCAAAGAGACTTTCGAAAGTTAAGTCAATCGGAGTTTCTTGAACTATATTCTCATGCGATATTTCAGTGCTTGGCTCTTTGAAGATACTTAAATCAAATCTTCGTTTTTTAAATGGAACTTTAAAATATAATCCTCAACATGTGTCATCTTATCACTAAAATCGCACTTATCCTCAAATAACTTGTCAAGAAATAGAGACTCATTTTCACTTTCTTTTTCACAAATGTTCTCGATGAAGTTCACCTCAAATGTTTGGTCTTTAATCTTACGAGATTGGTTTTCCAGGTTGAAGACATTGACCTCTTTAGTCATGTTTCCAAAAGTCAACCTCATGGATCCATTCCTACAATTTATGATCGCATTTGCAGTTGCAAGGACGGACGCCCTAGGATAACGGGAGTTTGAGACTGAAGAGTGGATACAGGTTCGGTCTCCAGAACACAAAATCTACTGGGTAGATAAACTCCCCAACTTGGACGAGCACGTCGGTAATTTCTCCTTTGGGAATTTTTAATGGATCGGTCAGCCAATTGGATTGTAACCTTAGTCGGACTAAGTTCGCCCAACCCAAGTTGTTGGTAAATTGAGAAGGGGAGTAAGTTGATACTTGCTCCCAAATCAAGAAGTGCATGCTTAATTGCAGTTTGACCTATTGTGCAAGAGATGGTGGGCAACCAGGGTCCTTATACTTGACAGGGATCTGGTTAGACAATAGCTCACTAATGTTAGTGGCTAGAAAAACCTTCTTTGGCACATTAGTCTTCTCTTCTTTGTGCACATGTCCTTAATAAACTTGGCATACTTAGGGACTTGTTGAATTGCATCAAGAAGGGTATATTGATCTTGACTTGATTAAAAATCTCTCGTACCTTATCCATTTGTGCACATTGCTTATCTTTAAGCCTACTTGGGTAGGGTGCGATGGGCTTGTGCATATCTTCGGCTGACTTGTCTTTTTTTCGTGTTGTTGGCATTAAGTTGGGATGGAGTGGGATCAGGCAAGCTGAATGCTTGTTTAGAACTTGATGGTGTTGATACTTGGTTATCAACTTGTTTTCCCGACCGCAATGTATGAATCGCATTGCACTGACTCATATGATTCTCTTCAGCCAAGTGAGCTTGACTAGAGTTCCTAGGTTTTGGGAATGGTTGACTAGGTAGAGTACCCTTTTGCCTTTCTTGCTGATTCATTTGCATCTCTATCCTAGTCAAGACTTGAGCCAGCGTGTCATTGCTTTTAACGATAGTGTCCACCTTTCTTTCCAATTGGAGAGCCTTGTTTCCATTTGTGAATATTGGAAGAGGGTGGAGGATTTTGATAGGGCGATTTTTTGAAATTGTGGAGAATTTGGGCCTAGTTTGATCATTGTTACTTTGGCCCCATGACAAATTGGGATGGTTTCTCCAACCGGGATTGTAGGTGGGCGAATATGGATTGTTGGGGCAGATTGTTGGCGGGCCTTGTGAAGGCCGCACTCGTATGTTCGGGCAGACTTTGGTGCGCGATGAAGACAGGACATTCCTCGAACACATGGTTCCTATCTTGACAATAAGTACAGCCCGCCGAAGATGTTGGGCTGACTTGGTTCACAGAGACTGGCTCCTTAGTTTCAAGAGCCTCTAGTCTACGCATAACAGCAGCTAACTTAGCATCTTGTGCTATGTTGGCCTCAATGGAATGAATACCTCCTTTTGAAGAAGTGGGGTCATTAGTCCTAGATTTCTCAGAGTAGGGTCCCACTGGATGGCTTTTTCATCAGCTAAGTCCTCAAACAATGACCATCCTTCATTTTCATTCTTTTCCAGAAATCCTCCTTGACACATGGATTCTAACAATGTCTTAGTAGAATAATCTAATCCATCATATATGACTTGGCAAAGTCGCCATTTCTCTACCCATGATGGGGACATTGGGCAAGGAGGTCCTTAAACCGCTCGAAGTATTTCCAAAAAGGCTCATTGGCTGTTTGCTTAAACTGTAGGATATTCTTCCAATCAGTGCAGTCTTGTGAACGGGATAAAATTTCTTCAGAAGGCCTTGACGAAACTGTCCCAAGTGTCTATAGAACCAACCTCTAGACTGTAGAGCCATTTCTTTGCTAAATCTTTCAAAGCAAAGGGGACAAACCTAAGCTTAATGGCATCTTTTCCCAACTTAGGCATATTTATCATTAAACATACTTCCTCAAATTCCCTTATGAAGAAGTATGCATCTCTGATTCAAGTCCATGAAACTTAGGAAGGGTGTTGATATATTGTGGCTTAAGCTCAAATGGGTCAACACCTTCATTACTCAGCTTGATGCAAGAAGGAATAGAGGTTCTAAGGGGATAGAACCTATCTTGGAGAGATGGCGGTTGAGCCATGAGAGAGTCGGGCTTGAGCTCGGGTGGTGAACTAGTTCTAGTTAGCCTGGATGTAAGTGGGTCTCTTGACCAAGCGGGCATGCACAGTTAGCAACCAAAGTTCACCCAATCAACAAAAAGAAAAGAAAAACAAACAAAAATCCTATTCTAGGGTTTCCTTGACCTAGACGACTCCTAACTTTAGACTGTCCTTAGGAGGTCTATTGTCGACGTCAACCACGAGCTAATCGACCAGTTCAGGGCAAGACCGGTGGGAGTTTTTCCGTCAGAGACGTTCCTTAATTAAATAACCACCGTTCTTCGGGCTTCGGCCCTCAATCCCTTCGCTAGACACCGATTTGGCAAGGGTTAATTTCGAACAACTTTCCTTCTTCGGTCAATCTCCTATTGAGTCCGAGTTACCTTGGGCCAACGTCTAGTCAAGTTTTAATTAGGGTTAGGGTTGTGAGTGTGACTGGTATGATTTGTGGGCCAAGGAAGGGTGATGAAATCCCCACCTTATCTTTGTTATGGGTTATGCCCTTAAGATGGATTAGTGTACGTGAAAGCGGTAGAAAAAAGTAATCACTCAAGAAAGCGGTAAACAACCAAGAGTGCTTCCTAATCTATATGCTTATGCAAACGTACCTTGTCGCCAGCACTCTTCAACAGAATTAAAGAATAAAAATAGACACGTGCCCTAAAATGCAAGAGTCTAAAAATATTTTTTTATTTTTTTTTTTCAACAAATAGGTTAATGTTAATTATTAACAGTTGCAGAGTGATCACAGAGAGGAAATAACACAGCAGAAAATATTTGTTTGCACTGCAGAGCAACCTGCAGAAATGAATTAGTAGTGAGCTACAATTGCCGCGGATTCGCGGCTTTTGCCGTGGATTCGCGGCAAACTTGTAGGTCCAAGTGCTCTGCCTTCGAGGGCAGAGGCACTGGATAGCAATATGTGTCTTCTGCTGCTCTGTTTCTGCTTTCTGTTCTCTGTACCTGCAACAGAAAAGAAAGAATGATTAGAACAAAGAAATCGTGCCGTTCCTTCCCCGGCAACGGCGCCAAAATTTGATTGAGAATTTTGTAATTGAAATAAAGGTTCAGAATTCTTCTCAATGCGAATCCGCTGTAGCAAGGGCTCAAGCGGGTCGTGATCCTCGGGGAAGGATGCGATGCAAGCTTTTCGGCCGACTCCTTGTATGCTTCAAGTAAGAAGAAAAGATTAGATTTGTGATGATATAAGAGATTAAAAACGTGGTTTTGCTGATCTTCTAACCTCACCCTATTGCAAGTCAAGGCTATTGATCATCATATTGGAATATATGAATTTC
>JAVJIF010026247.1:0-49178 GCA_038442645.1 Agave tequilana
TTTTGGCTCACATAAAAATCCTATAAAATACATAAAAATCTACAAAATAGTTTTTACCAATATACTTTGATAAACAAACATGCTTGCACAAAATCAAGGCATGTTACAAATGGTTTGGACTATTTTTGTAATATGAAAAAATTGGCTCAAATGAAAAACTGTATTTTCCAAAACTTATTTTTCCAAACTTTGTTTTTCCAAAATATCTCCAAATACAAAAACAAGATATTTAAACTACTTTAAAGCATACTGTGATGGATATGATCCACTACACAAACATGGTGAAATATCTATGTTTTTGACATTAAGCTCTAAACATGGTTTTGGATAAAAGATATGTATACTTGAATATCAAAACCAAACATGTATTTTCTAAAACTGAAAATCTTTTGTAAAAACAAAAACTATCAAAAGTGTGTGTGTATATGATATACTTGAGCAATCCACCAACTACTCTATCTTTACATTTTATCTAAAACAAAAATCTTCTAAAACAAACCTAGACTCAAGTCTTCATCTTCTTGAAGTCTTCACTTGAAGCCTTCTGACTAGGTCCAAACACCGTGCAAGCTCCAAAACTTGACTTCAAATCCTTTGTTGAAGCTATGCACCTACAAAGATCTTGATCATGAATCTGTCACTATTAAACACAAGATCATTAGTAAACATAACTACATGAGTTGATCATCATCAAAACTAGAGTGATGGGCCTTTGGGCCAACAATCTCCCCCTTTTGATGATGACAAAACTCATGAAGTTATATATGCATGGATTAAAGTAAAGCTTCAAAGAAGCTCCCCCTTAACTCATGCATAACACAAATAAAATAGATATGCAATAAAGCTCATAAACATGTATGCAAATGTATGGAGATAAACATGCTAACAAGCATAAAAACAAAACAAATTCTTTTTCCTATTTGCAAAATAAAAACATATATGCATAAACATAAATTCTACTCCTCTTTAATAATAAAGCAAGGAAAACATGCATATAAACCTCAAATTCTTCTCCCTTTTTTGTCAATCATCAACAAAGGGGTTAAAGTAAAAACAAAATTTTTCTCCCCCCTTTTGTCATAAACAAAGAGACCAATAAGGGGTGAAAACAAAAGTCAATAAAAGTTATATGCGATATACATTCATGAAGAGGAAGACGCTAAGTTAACTTCCCTACATAAATGCATTACATGAAAGAGGGATGACAAGCCCTAATTCACATAACGCATAATATGCAATGCATAAGAGGAGATGTGAAGCTCCCCCTACACACGTGTACTACATAAAGAAGAGTTGTCAAGCTCCTCAATATACAATACACTCAACATGAATCTATATGTAGAAGAGACGTTAAGCTCTCCTTACATATAGGCAATACAACTCAAACATTTTGAATTTTTCTTATAAAACGAAATTTTGAATTTTTCTCAATAAAACAAATCTTGAGAATTTTCCTTAAAATTTTCATTTCTTATCATAAACAACTTTGTGCTTTAAACAAATGTGAACCAATTGAAAGTTAAGCACATTAAAATCATATATATGTATAAAAAAAAATGAGTATACCAATTGACATAGATACATACATATATAAGAAAACAAAAAATGAGTATATACAAATATAGAGTCAAATTGATACCAATTGAAACAATAATAGGATCATGTGTATATCTCATAAACATTGAAGAATAAATAACTAGTTAAATTAATTTTTGAAAAACTAGTTAAAGATCCTTCAAAATATGAAATTAAAACATATGTATTTCATGAATCATACCTAATACACAAGAATTGACACTCGATCTATAAAGCTCAAACAATGTCCATGAAACTAAGTCATGACAAAATAAATAAAGTGTGAGTGTTCAAAATCATGTAATTAGCATTTTCATGAAAATAATCATTGAAGCTCTAAAAATGTGAGTATCATTTTAAATCATAAAAATTCATTTTTATCAAACAAACATGAAAATTCATTTTTCATTAAAACAAAACACACTTCTAGGTATATGTATGATTTATCCAATCCTAACAATACACATACATATCCCAAACATAAAAGAGTCTATCAATTGTATTTGCATGAAGGCAAGAGACTCACGGGTATACATGTATATTATTAGATTTGAATAAAAATGCATATACATGAAGTAAAAAACATGAAATAGGCAAAACAAGTGTAAATGAAAGAATCATCAAAACTAACTTATACATGTGCTTATAGTGGGTACAAATGAGCATGGAGTGCAAACATATTTGAATCAATTTGTTCTCACTATTTGTACATGTATACATGCAAGTTTTGATAAAAACTACATTTAAACTAGTATTTACACATGAAGTATAAAACATGAACATGCTAAAAATATGATATATTAATAAGCATGTAAACTAAATAAGGAGTTTAGAGATAGTACCAACTAAGAAACTATGTTCCAAAACTCCAAACATGGTGGTTGTCCCACCGAACCTCCTTGATAGCGGTGCATCAAAAGTATGTCCATCAAGTCCATGTGCATCCACCACCAAGGCACCAAATCTCTCACGTCTTGTGAGAGCCCTCACCTACATCAAATACAAAAGGTGGGGACTTGGTACCCATTTTCTTTTGGGTCCTTGGGGGTTAGCTTTGTAAGGCACCCAAACATATTATTAGCAAAATAATATGATGAATTTTGTCATAACAAAATTTTGCTAAATGGCCTTTGCGGTCACAATGTATACACTTGTACACCTTAGGATGCTTATGAGTGTGTTTGTGATCGTGACGTGCAACATAAGTAAATGGCATGATGATGATGTGCATGAATATGTGGAGTTTGTTTCTTTGAAAACAAAGACTCCAATCTATTGTGATTAAAAGCACAAGAGCTCAAAGTGGAGCTCAAACTATTAATTTATTTTTCAAAAGCTTAATCTAAATATCTTCAATGGTGGCATGTAATGAAAGGTGAGAATAAGAATCATTTTCTTTTTCTTTTGAGAAACTTTTTCTTTTCTTTTTCAAACATTTTTCTTTTTAAACACGAGTTTCTTGAAAAACAACTTCTTTTTTTTTTTCCACCAAAACAAGCTATTTTTCAAAGTATTGTTTCCTTCACACAAATTATTCAATTTTGAAAATAAGGAAACATTCTCATTTTTCAAATCTTCCTTTTCTTTTCTAAGCATGCAATCTTGTTTCTAAATGAATCTTGTTCTATATGCATGCAATCAAATTTCTTTTTCAAATTTTATTTTCCTTTTTAATCATGTCATATTTTTCAAGCAATAATTGACAAAATGTAGAAAGCTCTTCATATGACATGTTATTATCCTCATCCTCGGATTCGGTAGTTACCTCAAGGGGGTATCCCATTGGACTATATAGCACTTGTTGGAGGTGTCTCTTCCAACACCCGAATCGCTCCCCGCATAGTATTGATCTTTTTCGCCAAGGGAGATGAGGTATTCCATACTACAAAAGCCGAATCAAAGTTAGAAACCCTAGATAAATAATCATCATTTAGGGTTGACTTTAAAGCATTAAGGGCTTTTGCATTAGCCTCAAAATTCTTACCATCTAAACAATTTGCATTATTAGTAGTGGCAAGATAAACATGAAAACCTAAGGCTTTGAGGTACAACAACACTCTAACCTTCCAAATTTGGATGTTAAAAATGTCAAAGGTGGGTGGTGACATGAAGTCCATGGTGTGTGTACAAATATGTGATTAGCTAAAATGAGGATCTTTAACTCTAGGTTGTAAGACCCAAATCAAGAGCACTTGGCTCTGATACCACTTGTAGGTTCACCTAGAGGGGGTGTGAATAGGTGATGGCTAACCTAATGGTCACTTAATGACAAATAATGCGGAAGTAAAAACTATTATGATCTAAACTAAACTCTTACACTAAACACCACGTATAACACAAGAGTGTTGCCGAATTCCCGTGAAGGGCTCTGGACAAACTCCTCTAGATTCCCCTAGATAAGGGTTGAGGTGCCGTGTTGGCTCTCTTGGTTAAATACAAGTGTTAGCAAACAACCCAAGCATGTATATCAATTAAGCACAATATGAATATCAAGCATATAAGGAATAAACACAATATAAATATGCAAGATATAAAACACAAGGAGATAGAGAGAGTGAGCAATCGCAACACAAGGGATTTGTTTCGAGGTTCGAGCACACTTGCTCTACATCCCCGCCTTCGACACACGAAGGATTTCCACTATGCTTGATCCCAATGGATCACTCCTCGGTGCCGCAACACCTACAATCCCTCGGACTCTCTAGTCCCGTACACACCGCAAGCCCACCGGCTCGCCGAGCCGCACCTCAAACCAAGAGTTCACACACGAATTCTAAAACACGCGAACACACTTGTCCGCCTCTTCAAAGAAACAAATGAAGTCTTTGGTGATCACAACACTTTGATCACCTAAAAACAATCTCACTACAACACTCCTATAGAATGAATAGCCAATGGGTTGCTCAAGTGTTTTTGAGAAAAACAAGGATGAGAGTGGTGGAGGAAAACTCAAAGAAATCACTTTTACACTCTTGATAAATCTCTCCTTTTGATTGGAAATATTTGCTCTAAATCAAGTGGAGGAAAAACTCTTAAATGGTTCAGGAAAAACTGGTGAAAACCCACTTGAAAATCTTAGTAAAAATAATGCCCAAACCCCAAATTTATAGGCTCAGAAAAACTAGCCGTTGGAGGTCTGTCAGGCCTGTCGGTCGACCGCCCGGTCGACCGGCCAACGGTCATATTTCAGACCGTTGTGCCATCGGTCGATCGCCGGCCGACCGAGACAAGGATACAGAGAGTAAACTCTCTGTCGGTCGGCCGCCCGGCCGGCCGGGGCCTTTCCAGAGAGCAGAGCTCTCTGGACGGTCGACCGGGTCGGTCGGCCGGCCCTCCTGCCAGAACTAGTTGTGCACGTCCGTGCACGTCGGTCGACCGGGTCGGTCGACCGGCTGAAGCCAGGTCAGAAATCTGTTAAGGGATTAAAAACTTGGTCTTTTTGGCTCACATAAAAATCCCATAAAATACATAAAAATCTACAAAAATAGTTTTACCAATATACTTTGATAAACAAACATGCTTGCACAAAATCAAGGCATGTTACAAATGATTTGGACTATTTTTGTAATATGGAAAAATTGGCTCAAATGAAAAACAGTATTTCCAAAACTTATTTTTCCAAACTTTGTTTTTCCAAAACATCTCCAAATACAAAAACAAGATATTTAAACTACTTTTAAAGCATAGTGTGTATGGATATGATTCACTACAAAAAACATGGTGAAAATCTATGTTTTGACATTAAGCTCTAAACATGGTTTGGATAAAAGATATGTATACTTGAATATCAAAACCAAACATGTATTTCTAAAACTGAAAATCTTTTGTAAAAACAAAACTATCAAAAGTGTGTGTGTATATGATATACTTGAGCAATCCACCAACTACTCTATCCTTTACATTTTATCTAAAACAAAATCTTCTAAAACAAACCTAGACTCAAGTCTTCATCTTCTTGAAGTCTTCACTTGAAGCCTTCTTGACTTGGTCCAAACACACGTGCAAGCTCCAAAACTTGACTTCAAATCTTTGTTGAAGCTATGCACCTACAAAGATCTTGATCATGAATCTGTCACTAATTAAACACAAGATCATTAGTAAACATAACTACATGAGTTGATCATCATCAAAACTAGAGTGATGGGCCTTTGGGCCAACAATCTCCCCCTTTTTGATGATGACAAAACTCATGAAGTTATATATGCATGGATTAAAGTAAAGCTTCAAAGAAGCTCCCCTTAACTCATGCATAACACAAAATAAATAGATATGCAATAAAGCTCATAAACATGTATGCAAATGTATGGAGATAAACATGCTAACAAGCATAAAACAAAACAAATTCTTTTTCTCCTATTTGCAAAATAAAAACATATATGCATAACATAAATTCTACTCCCTCTTTAATAATAAAGAAAGGAAAACATGCATATAAACCTCAAATTCTTCTCCCCTTTTGTCAATCATCAACAAAGGGGTTAAAGTAAAAACAAAATTTTTCTCCCCCCTTTGTCATAAACAAGAGACCAATAAGGGGTGAAAACAAATAAGTCAATAAAAGTTTATATGCGATATACATTCATGAAGAGGAAGACGCTAAGTAACTTCCCTACATAAATGCATTACATGAAAGAGGGATGACAAGCCCTAATTCACATAACGCATAATATGCAATGCATAAGAGGAGATGTGAAGCTCCCCCTACACACGTGTACTACATAAAGAAGAGTTGTCAAGCTCCTCAATATACAATACACTCAACATGAATCTATATGTAGAAGAGACGTTAAGCTCTCCTTGCATATAGGCAATACAACTCAAACATTTTGAATTTTTCTTATAAAACGAAATTTTGAATTTTCTCAATAAAACAAATCTTGAGAATTTTCCTTAAAATTTCATTTTCTTATCATAAACAACTTTGTGCTTTAAACAAATGTGAACAATTGAAAGTTAAGCACATTAAAATCATATATATGTATAAAAAAAATGAGTATACCAATTGACATAGATACATACATATATAAGAAAACAAAAATGAGTATATACAAATATAGAGTCAAATTGATACCAATTGAAACAATAATAGGATCATGTGTATATCTCATAAACATTGAAGAATAAATAACTAGTTAAATTAATTTTTGAAAAACTAGTTAAAGATCCTTCAAAAATGAAATCAAAACATATGTATTTCATGAATCATACCTAATACACAAGAATTGACACTCGATCTATAAAGCTCAAAAACATATGTCCATGAAACTAAGTCGTGACAAAATAAATAAAGTGTGAATGTTCAAAAATCATGTAATTAGCATTTCATGAAAATAATCATTGAAGCTCTAAAAATGTGAGTATCATTTTAAATCATAAAAAATTCATTTTTATCAAACAAACATGAAAATTCATTTTCATTAAAACAAAACAACATTCTAGGTATATGTATGATTTATCCAATCCTAACAATACACATACATATCCCAAACATAAAAGAGTCTATCGATTGTATTTGCATGAAGGCAAGAGACTCACGGGTATACATGTATATTATTAGATTTGAATAAAAAGCATATACATGAAGTAAAAACATGAAATAGGCAAAACAAGTGTAAATGAAAGAATCATCAAAACTAACTTATACATGTGCTTATAGTGGGTACAAATGAGCATGGAGTGCAAACATATTTGAATCAATTTGTTCTCACTATTTGTACATGTATACATGTAAGTTTTGATAAAAACTACATTTAAACTAGTATTTACCACATGAAGCATAAAAACATGAACATGCTAAAAATATGATATATGAATAAGCATGTAAACTAAATAAGGAGTTTAGAGATAGTTACCAACTAAGAAACTATGTTCCAAAACTCCAAACATGGTGGTTGTCCCACCAAACCTCCTTGATAGCGGTGCATCAAAAGTATGTCCATCAAGTCCATGTGCATCCACCACCAAGGCACCAAATCTCTCACGTCTTGTGAGAGCCCTCACCTACATCAAATACAAAAGGTGGGGACTTTGGGTACCAATTTCTTTTGGGTCCTTGGGGGTTAGCTTTGTAAGGCACCCAAACATATTATTAGCAAAATTAATATGATGAATTTTGTCATAACAAAATTTTGCTAAATGGCCTTTGCGGCCACAATGTGTACACTTGCACACCTTAGGATGCTTATGAGTGTGTTTGTGATCGTGATGTGCAACATAAGTAAATGCATGATGATGATGTGCATGAATATGTGGAGTTTGTTTCTTTGAAAACAAAGACTCCAATCTATTGTGATTAAAAGCACAAGAGCTCAAAGTGGAGCTCAAACTATTAATTTTATTTTTAAAAGCTTAATCTCACTATCTTCAATGGTGGCATGTAATGAAAGGTGAGAATAAGAATCATTTTTCTTTTTCTTTAAAAAACATTTTCTTTTTCTTTTCAAACATTTTTCTTTTTAAACACGAGTTTTCTTGAAAAACAACTTCTTTTGTTTTTTCACCAAAACAAGCTTATTTTCAAAGTATTGTTTCCTTCACACAAATCATTCAATTTTGAAAATAAGGAAACATTCTCATTTTTCAAATCTTTCTTTTCTTTTTCTAAGCATGCAATCTTGTTTCTAAATGAATCTTGTTCTATATGCATGCAATCAAATTTCTTTTCAAATTTTTATTTTCCTTTTTATCATGTCATATTTTTCAAGCAATAATTGACAAAATGTAGAAAGCTCTTCATATGACATGTTATTATCCTCATCCTCGGATTCGGTAGTTACCTCAAGGGGGTTATCCCTTGGACCATATAGCACTTGTTGGAGGTGTCTCTTCCAACACCCGAATCGCTCCCCGCATAGTATTGATCTTTTTCGCCAAGGGAGATGAGGGTATTTCATACTACAAAAGCCGAATCAAAGTTAGAAACCCTAGATAAATAATCATCATTTAGGGTTGACTTTAAAGCATTAAGGGCTTTTGCATTAGCCTCAAAATTCTTACCATCTAAACAATATGCATTATTAGTAGTGGCAAGATAAACATGAAAACCTAAGGCTTTGAGGTACAACGACATCTTAACCTTCCAAATTTGGATGTTAAGAATGTCAAAGGTGGGTGGTGACATGAAGTCCATGGTGTGTGTACAAATATGTGATTAGCCTAAAATGAGGATCTTTAACTCTAGGTTGTAAGACCCAAATCAAGAGCACTTGGCTCTGATACCACTTGTAGGTTCACCTAGAGGGGGTGAATAGGTGATGGCTAACCTAATGGTCACTTAATGACAAATAATGCGGAAGTATAAACTATTATGACCTAAACTAAACTCTTACACTAAACACCACGTATAACACAAGAGTGTTGCCGAATTCCCCGTGAAGGGCTCTGGACAAACTCCTCTAGATTCCCCTAGATAAGGGTTGAGGTGCCGCGTTGGCTCTCTTGGTTAAATACAAGTGTTAGCAAACAACCCAAGCATGTATATCAATTAAGCACAATATGAATATCAAGCATATAAGGAATAAACACAATATAAATATGCAAGATATAAACACAAGGAGATAGAGAGAGTGAGCAATCGCAAACACAAGGGATTTGTTCGAGGTTCGAGCACACTTGCTCTACATCCTCGCCTTCGACACACGAAGGATTTTCACTATGCTTGATCCCAATGGATCACTCGGTGCCGCAACACCTACAATCCCTCGGACTCTCTAGTCCCGTACACACCGCAAGCCCACCGGCTCGCGAGGCCGCACCTCAAACCAAAAGTTCACACACGAACTCTAAACAACAGCGAAACACACTTGTCGCCTCTTCAAAGAAACAAATGAAGTCTTTGGTGATCACAACACTTTGATCACCTAAAAAAAATCTCACTACAACACTCCTATAGAATGAATAGCTCAATGGGTTGCTCAAGTGTTTGTGAGAAAAACAAGGATGAGAGTGGTGGAGGAAAACTCAAAGAAATCACTTTTACACTCTTGATAAATCTCTCCTTTTGATTGAAATATTTGCTCTAAATCAAGTGGAGGAAAACCTCTAAATGGTTCAGGAAAAACTGGTGAAAACCCACTTGAAAATCTTAGTAAAAAATAATGCCCAAACCCCCAATTTATAGGCTCAGAAAAACTAGCCGTTGGAGGTCTGTCAGGCCTGTCGGTCGACCGCCCGGTCGACCGGCCAACGGTCATATTTCAGACCGTTGTGCCATCGGTCGACCGGCCGGCCGACCGAGACAAGGATACAGAGAGTAAACTCTCTGTCCGGTCGGCCGCCCGGCCGGCCGGGGCCTTTCCAGAGAGCAGAGCTCTCTGGACGGTCGACCGGGTCTGTCGGCCGGCCCTCCTGCCAGAACTGGTTGTGCACGTCCGTGCACGTCGGTCGACCGGGTCGGTCGACCGGCTGAAGCCAGGTCAGAAATCTGTTAAGGGATTAAAAACTTGGTCTTTTTGGCTCACATAAAAATCCCATAAAATACATAAAAATCTACAAAAATAGTTTTACCAATATACTTTGATAAACAAACATGCTTGCACAAAATCAAGGCATGTTACAAATGATTTGGACTATTTTTGTAATATGAAAAAATTGGCTCAAATGAAAAACAGTATTTTCCAAAACTTATTTTTCCAAACTTTGTTTTCCAAAACATCTCCAAATACAAAAACAAGATATTTAAACTACTTTTAAAGCATAGTGTGTATTGATATGATCCACTACAAAAACATGGTGAAATATCTATGTTTTGACATTAAGCTCTAAACATGGTTTGGATAAAAGATATGTATACTTGAATATCAAAACCAAACATGTATTTTCTAAAACTGAAAATCTTTTGTAAAAACAAAACTATCAAAAGTGTGTGTGTATATGATATACTTGAGCAATCCACCAACTACTCTATCCTTTACATTTTATCTAAAATAAAATCTTCTAAAACAAACCTAGACTCAAGTCTTCATCTTCTTGAAGTCTTCACTTGAAGCCTTCTTGACTTGGTTCAAACACCGTGCAAGCTCCAAAACTTGACTTCAAATCCTTTGTTGAAGCTATGCACCTACAAAGATCTTGATCATGAATCTGTCACTAATTAAACGCAAGATCATTAGTAAACATAACTACATGAGTTGATCATCATCAAAACTAGAGTGATGGGCCTTTGGGCCAACAATATGTACAAGTATATACCTAGTCTTAATGAAAATTAACATTTAAACAAGTAATCAACACATGAAGCATAAAACAAGATATGAATGAACATGAAAAGCATAAACATGATTATTATGTAAATCCACCTGTTATTAAACCTATGATAAACATGATAGATAAACAATTGGTGAGAACACAAAATAATAGTCCATATTAAACATGGGTGTCTAAAAAATGCTATACATGCATGTCAAGAGTCTAATAATCATGGCATTTACATACTAATCAAAACAATGAAACATGCTATAATGAATAGAATGGAAAGCATGTAAACAATAAATAGGAGTTAGAAATCATTACCAAAACCTAGAAGGTAACTTTCCTTGTCTCCAAAACATGGTGGTCCTCTCCACCAAACATCCCTTGAAAGTGATGCATCCAAAATGTTTTTCTTTAAGCACGGAACGCATCCACTCCAAGGTACCTCAACTCTCACGTCATGCGAGAGCCCACACCTACATCAAAAACACTAGGGGTGGTCTTTGGTACCCACAACTTTTTGGGTCCATGGGGGTTAGTACCTTCTCTAACCCAAACAAATTATTTGCTAAATTACAATCATGTATACGATCAAAACAAAATTTAGCAAGGTGGCCCTTACGTCCACAATGTGTACAAGTGTACACATGAGCATACATGTGATGGTGTCCGTGAGGAGCATGTGTATGCCGTGGGGGTGTGCATGCATAATAGATGGAACTTGTTTCTTTCGAAATAAAGATTCCAAACGTGTATGACCCACTACACATTGGCTCAAAGTGGAGCCCAAACAATCTACACTCTTCTTAAGCATGGATATGTCATTTTCAATTAAAGAAGAGGTGGCACATGCAATGGGTGAAGTGTGAGATACAACACTAGTATGGCAAACATGTGAAGAAATATCATTTTTCAAAGATTTATTTTTATTTAAACAAATTTCTAATTCTTTTGTAATAAAAACAATTTCATTTTTCAAAGAATCATTATCTCTTAAAACGAGTTCAACTTTTGAAGATAATTTTTCATTTTTCTTCAAAGCATTACTATCATTTTTAGATTTCAACAATTCATTTTCTTTTAAAACAAGATTTAGTTGAGATCTAAGTGAGTCACATTCACTAGAAACCTCTTCCTTCTCTTGCAAAACCAACTCAAGTCTTGAAAACAAATCCTCTTTTTCTTTATTTTACAAGTTTTCTTTTTCAAAACTTTATATTTTTCAAGGAGTTTTTCACAAACAATAGACAACTCTTCATTTAAAGCATTAGCATCCATATCATCATGTGAATCAAATGAAGAGCTAGCACTATCTAGTTGAGTATCCGAGTATACCTCAAGGGAGTCATTCCCTTGGACTGGCTCGGATTCATCTCCACTAGATTCATCCTCCGGTTGGATTTGCAATTGAAGCTTGGAGGTGGTGGTGGTTGTCAAAATGTTCCACGCTGCAAAGGCGGAATCAATGTTAGAAACGCGCATAAGATAATCTTTAGGAAGTGTGCTTCTAATAGCCTCAAGGGCTTGTGCATTGGCCCCTATATGATTGCGGTTACCAAGATAGCATTTCTTGGTAGCGGCAAGAAAGACATGCAAACCTAGGGTCTTCAAATAACAACTCATCATAACCTTTCAAATCTCAAGTCTAGAAATATCAAACATAGGAGGGCTATCCATGAGAGCAAACTATATGTGTGCAAGCAAACAAATGTGCAAATGCAAATGGTAGATTAGCAAACAAAGGATCTCACTCCTAGGATGTTAAGCCTAGGTATCAGGAGCGTAGGCTCTGATACCAATTGAAATCACCTAGAGGGGGGTGAATAGGTGATATGCTAATCTAGTGAACTAAATGCGCTAAATACGGAAGCTTAAAAACTAATTGCAATACACTTAGTACAACACACAAGTGTAGCCGAATTTCCGTGAAGGGCTCTGGACTAACTCCTCTTGATTCCCCTAGATATGGGTTGAGGTGATATATGAAGCTCTTGTGGTTAAGTACAAGTGAGGCACACACAAGCAACCAAGCATACAATAGATATGACAATATAAAAGATGCAAGGCACAACACAAGTATGAATGATATGGCAATATGAATGAATGATACTTTGCACAAATGTAAAGAGAGAGAGTTAGAGAGACAATGGATCAAACGCAAACACAAAGATATGTTCCGAGGTTCGAGCCTCTAGCTCTACGTCACCGCCTTCACCGAGAAGGATTTCTAATCCACTATCTTGTCCACCGAGGACTCCCACCTAGGGAACCTTCACCGAGAAGGATTTGTACAACAAGGGAGTACCGAACTCCTCTCTCAAACACCGCCTCACAACCGAGGGGTAGGCCCGTAGCCAATACAACCACAACACCTCTACCGAAGAGGGTTACAACCAAACTCCACCTCTCACTAGAGGGAGTAAACCACAAGCCTCAACCTCTACCAAAGAGGGAGCAAACACCAACCCAATACAACAACCTCAACCTCTACCAAAGAGGGAGCAACACAAGAAATCAAGGGTTTATAGCAAGTGGTATGTCTCAACCACAAACCTCTTTCCTTTTTCCACTAAACAAGATCCTAATAGAATAGGATAGAAGATAAGCTCAAGTGTGGAAAACTAGGTGTTTGGAAAACAGAAACTCAAAAAAAAATACTTAGGAAAACTCTTGTAAAAGATAGAAAATGAAAGCCAAGACAAATCTCCCAAAATACTCTTTTCTTTGATTTTTTCAAAAACCTAAAACAATATAAAGATAGACCTTTTGGCTCTTAAACACTTTTGAAAACTTGTTTTATAAACCAGAGAATAGGGAAATTTTTGCTCAAGAAAATCTTAGCCAAAATCCCAAAGAATTGGGGTTTAGATAGGCCAAACAGAAAACTAGCCGTTAGGCTGATCTGGCAGCCTGACAGGCCTGCGGTCGACCGGCCCGGTCGACCGCCAACGGTCAGAAATATGACCGTTGGGGAAACCCGGTCGACCGCCCAGATACAGAGAGCAGGTCTCTCTGATCCGGTCGACCGCCCAGATACAGAGAGCAGGGCTCTCTGGTCCGGTCGACCGACCGGCCCTGTGTCTGCCAGACGTGCACAAGGCTGTGCACGTCGGTCGACCGGCCCATGGTTCGGTCGACCGTGCGGTCGACCGACCTGGCCTGTCAGCCACAGTCTGGGTCAGAAACTGGGTCAAAAAACATGTTAAAAAATCTTTTATCTCTTCTAAAAGTATCATAAAATTGTTTTAACATTTTATATTGAAACACAAACTTGTGATAAAAATTTCAAGACAATATTAAACATTTGGAATCATTTTGTGTCTTGCAAATTTTATCAAACACCAAAACTTGTATTTTGTCAAACTTGACTTTTTCAATACATGAATAGGAAAGTCAAAAAAAGTTTGTTTAAAAGTTAAGCATGCATGTATAGAATGAATCTACTATACATAAACCAATTAAACTTATTTTGATCTAAACTATTCATGAAAATCAAAATCCATAAAATATAAAACGTGTGTGTATTGTGCACTTGAGCATATCAACTATACTAAGCTTTACAAATGGATCTAAAATACACAAATCTAAATTAGGATACCTAAGTCTTCTTGATGATCTTCAATCTTCAAGCCGACTCGATCCCAAACGTGATCCACCGAGTGCAAAGGTATGATCTTGATGCTCGGGCACGGGAATCACCAAGTGAAGGCTTCCAAACTCCTCTTTTTGAAGCAATCACCAACTAATATCTTGTTACATGATCTGAAACTAAAATCACAAGATTATTAGTAAACATAACTACATGAGTTAATCATCATCAAAAGTAGAGAGGAAGGCCTCCGGGCCAACAGTTTTCAAACCGATCTGAACCGACCTGATCTGCCCGGATTTACTGATTTCGAATTAATTCTGATTTAAATCAGAATTTGATGGGCTTTTGGGCTCATTTCTCTTCCCTCTCCTTTAAGAATGGTCCTGCAAATAAATTAAACAATAATAAGGAAAAAGCAGAACTTATTTTATAATAGGTATGAGAATATGATAATAAATGTGTAATATTAGCAACCGATCACTCACTGCATGTCGCCTCCCCTGCATGACTCATTTCAAATTTTTTAAATATCCTATAATGTGGACTTAAATAAAATTTTGGGCCCCTTAGATTATTGGGCCTTGGGCAGTCGCCCTGGGCCAGGGCCGGCGCTGATGTGCATCGAATCAAGATCAGACAGTTGTTAAGCCTTTGATTCATCTAGAAGGAGCCATAATTGGGGAGCGTATTTCATTTTCAGGGTAAGCATGCACAACATGATTTCTTTTTTTTTTTTATTTGAGAGAGAGGGAGAGAGAAAGATGGGGCCTTAGTCCCAATTTTTATTAAAAAAAATAAATAACAAGAGAAACAAGAAGATACTACTCCTCTAACTTCGTTACAACACACTCCAACCAAAGAACACAAAAACCTCCTACCCAACCTTGCCTCCCTACACAATCCGATTGAAAAAGCCCTAGAGATGGGCAAGCACACACT
This sequence comes from Agave tequilana, assembly GCA_038442645.1. Lineage (NCBI taxonomy): Eukaryota > Viridiplantae > Streptophyta > Magnoliopsida > Asparagales > Asparagaceae > Agave > Agave tequilana. The sequence continues at coordinate 15,296 of JAVJIF010026247.1, forward strand.
AAACTCTCACAATGGCTCCAAATATGACTCAAAATCAACATTCTTGGACCTACACATTGCATAGAATCTCTTCCGGCGAAAATCCCTGTCTGTGCAGCTCAAACATCCACAACATTCTAAACTTTGAGAGGCTTGAACTGCAGCAGAAACAAATTCACGAAGTTCAATCTTCTCCCTAGTCCCCGATTCAACTAATCATACTTCCTATGTAAGAACTCAACCTAGATCAGCCCCGCTGGCTCAACGACAGAACGCATATATTGCATCTCTGCTTCTAGAGAGTTAAACATAGGGCTTGTTTGTTTAGTTGCAAAACGTCGCAAGTCGTAAGTCGTAAAATGAGAATGGAAAAAGTGAACTGTAGCAGAGAAAATATATTATATTTTACGGTGTTTGGTTGATAAAGTGAAGTATAAATGGAAAAGTATATTGTGTTTTATGGTGTTTGGTTGATAAAGTGAAATTGTAAATGATAAAGTATATTGTGTTTTACCGTGTTTGGTTGGTAATGTAAAAGTGTAAGTGAAAAAGTTGACCACAAAATTAACTGTAGCAGTGATTTAAATATTATAAATACTATTAAATTAAATCTACTATTGCAAATTAAATTGTATTAATAAATTTGAGATAAAAAATTAATTATCTTAATATTTTATTTATAACAATAATATTAATAAAATATTAGTATAAATAGTAAAATATTACTAAAAGATTAACTAAATAAATAATATAAAATTTTAAGAAAATCTAAAGAACATTAATAAAATATAAATATTAAAAAATCTTACAACAATAATAAAATATAGTTATAATATTATAATATTAAAATACTTGAAAAATATTATATTATAAATTTTATTATAATATTATTGTAATATTATAGAAATATAAAATTAACAAAGTAAAATATAATTATAATTTAATAATAAATTATCATTATAGTATTATTATACTGAATTATTGTTACAATATTAACATAATAAAATATTAATATAATAATAAAATATATTAAGATATTAATAATTTTTATATTAAACAATAAATAATTAAATATATAATAATTTTATATTAAAGTATAATATTTTTATATTAATAAAATATTAACTCTAAATAAAATAATAAAAAATGAAATAAATATTAATAAAATAATAAAGTATTAAATAAAATATTAAATAAAATTATTAAATTAAAATAGTAAAATATTAAATATTAAAACAATATTAAAAACAATAAAAAAATTAAAGATTAAAAATATAAAATAATTAAATAATTAAATAAGAAATTGAATACTATTTAAAATATTAAATATTTAATAATATTAAATTATATATTGATTATCAAGTAACTGTTTTGAACTGTAAGTGTACTACAAGTGAGAGTTACATGACCACAAAATTAACTGTAGTAACTGCAAGTGAGAAAATATGAGTGTAAAAGTGAGATTTACATGACTACAAATTTAACTGTAGCAACTGCAAGTGGGAAAAGAAGAGTTGCATTTTGCAACTTGTTTTTCAACGAAACAAATAACGAAAAATGGAAAAGAAGTTATACGACTTGCGTTTTGCGGCGAAACAAACAAGCCATAGTAAAAATACCAACTCCATTTCCGACAATACTTTTCCCGCTATTTTTAAAAAAGCCCATAAAGCCCGCTAGCCAAAAAGCCCACAGCTGGGACTTCCAACTGGGCTCAAACAGCCCGAAGGCCTAGCCCACTTCTTTGTCCCACATCCCACCGGAGTGGCACGTTCAAGTGCATCCTTCATCCAAGCACAGTTCGAATTCGGGTTGAAACTGTGTCGCCAGCCCGATTGCCCAGATCATTGTCTCGCTGACAGTTAACCCAAAAGACTCAGGCGGCAACTTCAACCATATCCTGACCTTCTCCAGCAAATAAACAGGCATCTCCAGCAGTTCTTGAGTCCCTTTAACCGTGTCGTCCTCCTCTGCAGTCCCACAGCAGGGGAAGGTTTCTCCCCCAACCAGCTTCCTCTCCAGCGACCTCCTCAGGACCCACCTCCATTTCCGTCGAGATGCAGGCTGCTCAAGGAGAAGCATCAATACAAGCCACCAGGGCGACATGCTCATCACCACCCCCAACCTCCCTCCCTGTCTCTGAAGCGTGACAGAGGACGCAATAAAAGGTCACCTCCGCGCCAAATCAACAGAGTTTCCCGATCTTTGACTAACAGAACTCGAGGCCAAATAGCCAGCGCTGTCCACCAACGATCCCCCTCAGACTTCATGGCGTAGGCCAACACTCTTCTTCAACACCGCACCCCACTTGATCGCCTTTGCAAAGACCTGGAACCCGCATCACATCTCGCGGTCAAGGAAGGCTCCGCCAATGGACCCATTTCCAAATGTAACTGGAGCTTTCCGCCCTCCATCAGCCCCAAGAGATCAGTGTATACAACTATAATGCGGAATAAATCAGCTATTAATCAAGAATCAATCATCTCAAGAATCATATAATGCAAAATCTTTCATAATAGAAAACCCTAATTATCATACCTGAAGCCATTGAAGAAGGTTTTATGAAGACCTTGATTCCTTGATGAATTGAAGAAGAAGATCCTGCAAACCCTAAAGCAAATTGATCCTCTTTTCTCTTCTCCTTTTCTTTTCTCAAAACTTCTCTATTCTTTTCTGATGTAGCGACACGCGATAAAAATCAGCGTTCATTTTGATTTCTTTACAGGAGGAGAAAAGTGGGTCGCACATTTGCAATTAGACCCCTTGAAATAAAGCCTTTCCATCATGGCCCCTTTATATTTCAAGAGACTAAATAAACTATATAAATGTGACTTTAATATGGGCATAATATCATATCAGTTAACTTTAACAGGAATCCAATGCAAATAACCAAGGTTATTGGTCCACCTTTAATATGAGATTAACATTCTCCCACTTGGACCATTAACGATTAGGTTAAAAAACTTTAGAAAACAAAAGTAGAGAAAAGACTCATTTTCAAAATCATTTTGACTCCATTGGATTCCATACTGAAAAAACCTTTGACACGTGCACGAATTTTAAAAACAACAACTGATAAGCCCAAATATGTAAAACTGTAATACTTCAATTAGCTTGGACTACTAATGCGAGTCATAGCGGTTATACAACATCCACGTCATACTCCCTTCTATGTACCACAACATTGATAACCCTTACTAATTGAGTCCATAACCATAATGACCCCTGTAATTGTCTTGTAAAGACATTTCCTGTTTAACATACATCCATACAAAATATGTGTACACACAATTGGATAACAGGAAATAGAGAAACAAACTGTTATTTGTACAACAATGTCAATTACACAAGTACCATATATACATTTACAGATTACCCAAAAGACCCATCCTTACAACATGTTCCTTAAATGTCTTTGGAGGCAATCCTTTAGTCAATGGATCAGCAACCATTAAGGTGGTACTTATACTTTCAATTGACACCTTCTGTTTCTCAACTCTTTCTCTAACCACCAAGTACTTCAGTTCTATGTGCCTAGAACCATTAGAGTACTTACCATTCTTAGAGAAAAATACGGCTGCTGCATTGTCACAATATATCTTCAGCGGCCTGGCAATAGAGTCAACTACACCAAGTGCTGAGATAAAATTCCTCAACCATAATGCATGATTTGTGGCTTCAAAACAAGCTATGAACTCAGCTTCCATCGTGGAAGAAGCAATGAGAGACTGCTTCACACTCTTCCACGAGATTGCCCCACCTGCTAGCAAGAAAATAAATCCTGAGGTAGACTTCCTGCTATCTGGGCAACCACCAAAATTTGAGTCTGAATAGCCGATCACCTCCAACTGGTCTGATCTACTGTATGTGAGCATATAGTCCTTTGTCCCTTGAAGATACCGCATAACCTTCTTAGCCAACTTCCAGTGCTCCATTCCTGGATTGCTTTGGTATCTTCCCAACATCCCAACTGCATAACTGATATCTGGCCTGGTACAAGTGCTTGCATACATCAAGCTCCCAACAGCTGATGCATACGGAATTTTCTGCATTAGACCCTTTTCTAAGTCATTTCTGGGACACTGGCTACCACTTAATCTGTCACCCTTCTGAATGGGTGTAGGACTGACTGAACACATTTCCATATGGAATCTTTCCAAGACCCGGTTGATATATCCTTTCTGAGACAGTCCTAGCAATCCTCGAGATCTATCCCTGAAGATCTCTATGCCAATAACATAAGCTGCCTCACCCATATCAACCATCATAAAATTCTTGGTAAGATAGCTTTTAGTTTCATACAGCAAACCAAGATCACTACTGGCTAATAAGATGTCATCTACATACAGAACCAGAAAAATAAACTTGCTCCCACTGATCTTTAGATATATACACTGATCAACAGTGTTTTCTGTAAATCCAAAAGATGTAATGGTATTATTAAACTTTATATACCATTGCCTGGAAGCTTGTTTAAGTCCATATATAGATTTCTTTAATTTACAAGCCAAGTGTTCTTGTTCTTTAATTGCAAACCCTTCAGGTTGCTCCATGTAGATATCCTCATCCAAATCCCCATTTAGAAAAGCAGTTTTCACATCCATTTGATGTAACTCCAAATCATAATGAGCTACAAGTGCCATAATGATTCTAAGAGAATCCTTTTTAGATACTGGAGAGAAGGTCTCTGTATAGTCAATGCCTTCTTTCTGAGTGAAACCTTTGGCCACAAGTCTAGCCTTATATCGTTCGATATTGCCTTTAGAGTCGCGCTTGGTCTTAAAGACCCATTTACACCCGACTTTCTTACAGTTATAAGGCAATTCAACGAGATCCCAGACTTGGTTTTGGTCCATAGATTTTAACTCATCTTTCATAGCATCAACCCATTTACTAGAATCATTGCATTCTATGGCTTGTGAAAACGAAACTGGATCTTTATTTACCCCAATATCATAATCAGATTCCTGTAGATATACCACATAATCATCTGAAATGGCAGATCTTCTTTCCCTTTGAGATCTTCTCAAAGCTGCCGGTTGTGGTGGTTCTACAACATTTTCAATGGGAATATCCTCATGGAGTGGTGAACCAACATTAATTTGTTGTTCTGGAATCTCAACTTGATGATCAAGCTGAGGTACAACAATTTCTCTTGAAGGAAAGGTAATTGGGATATTTACCCTTACAACTTCAAGATCTACTTTTCTTGGTTCATCACTCCCACTAAATTCACCATTCTCTAGGAATCTGGCATTACCAGTTTCAACTATTCTTGTACTATGGTTAGGGCAATAAAATTTGTATCCCTTAGACTTATCTGGATAACCAATGAAATACCCAGATATTGTTTTTAAGTCCAATTTCTTTTCTTGTGGGTTATATATTCTGGCCTCTGCTGGACAACCCCAGACATGTAAATGTCTTAAACTAGGTTTCCTACCAGTCCACAACTCGAAAGGAGTTGTTGGGACTGCCTTACTAGGAACCCTGTTTAAGATATACATAGCAGTTTTTAAGGCCTCACTCCACAATGAATTGGGTACTTTAGAGAAGCTCATCATGCTCCTAACCATATCCATAAGAGTTCGGTTTCGCCTTTCAGCAACACCGTTCTGCTGAGGCGTACCTGGCATCGTGTATTGAGCACAAATGCCACGCTTTTCTAGGAATTTGGCAAATGGGCCAGGATGTTGTCCTGACTCATCATATCTACCATAATATTCACCACCTCTATCTGATCTTATGATTTTAACCTTTCTATCTAATTGTCTCTCGACTTCTGTAATGAACACCTCAAGGATGTCAACAGCCTGAGACTTTTCATTAATTAGATAAACATAACCATAACGTGATAGATTATCTATAAAGGTAATGAAATATCTCTCTCCAGTAAAACATGGAATGGAAAGAGGTCCACAAATATCTGTATGAATTATTTCAAGGAGGTCTTTACTTCTTGTGGCACTTTTCTTAGTGTGTTTAGTTTGTTTTCCTTTTATACAATCCACACACACATCAAAATCAGTGAAGTCCAGGTCATCCAAAATCTCAGTCTTCACTAATCTTATTATTCTATCCCTGGAGATATGCCCAGTCTCCTATGCCACAAGATAGAGGATTTTTATTTATTAAGCCACGTTTAATACCAACATTCGAATGCAGAGATAATAAAGATTGCGCAAACTCATCATTCAATGAAATTTTATATAAACCATCACATAAAATTCCATGCCCAACCGGCATTGAATTATACATTAAAGAGAGTTTTCCACAATTGAATAAAACAGAATATCCAAAAACATCTAATTTGGATACAGACATTAAGTTCCTAGAAATTGAAGGTACATAAAAAGTATCCTCAAGATTCATCTGATGACCCGTCTCCAAAAGTAGTCGATAAGTACCAACATATTCGACCTCCACTTTCAGACGGTTCCCCATAAAGATGAATCTCTCACTTTCCTTCGGTTTCCGGGTTGTAAGGAATCCCTGCATTGAATTAGTTATGTGAGTTGTGGCTCCAGAATCAATCCACCAAGTATTAGAAGGAACTTCAGCAAGATTTGATTCATAACATACAAAAGAAAGATTTGTACCTTTCTTTTCGAACCAAGCTTTCCTCTTGTTGCAGTCCTTCTTCACATGTCCCTTTCTACCACAGAAGTAGCATTTGACAGTGAAAGCTTTTCTATGACCTTGGCTACTTTCCCCATGGTCATTTCCTTTCTTTGATGGAAATCTTTTACCTCTTCCATATTTACTTTTCTTATGGATACCCCCTGAAGTTACTGCCAACACTGAGTGCTGTCCTTCTTGCCTCAGTCTCACCTCCTCTTGAACACACATACTAGTTAGCTCATTCAAGTTCCACTTATCCTTATGAGTATTGTAGTGGATCTTGAATGGCCCAAACTGTGAAGGAAGTGAGTTGAGGATGAATTGAACCAAGAAGGACTCATCAACCTTCATACCCAGTGATCCTAGCTTAGCAGCCTTGTCAGACATGTTTAGAATGTGTTGCTGAACTCCTCTATTACCATCATATTTCATGGTGGTAAGTTCAGCCATTAAGGTACCAGCTAATGACTTATCTGCTGACTTAAATCGGTCCTTTACTGCAGACAAAAGTTCCGATGCACTAGTAGACTGAGCCTATTAGATTTTTCCCAAGCTTTGGCATGGCTGACCTGTTCTGCTGTACTCTCAGCAGTTACTTCATCAGGTTTGTCAACTATTAAGGCCATGTCTAGGTCTAGGACACCCAGTGTAAACTGTACATGTTCATACCATTCTGAGAAATTTGTACCATCCAAGGCCGGAATGCTAGTGGCATGAGTGTGAAGAGAAGTGGGGACGTTCACTGAAACATAATAGGACATAGCTCACATTAGGCCACGAATCAATACAATAACTTTAAATTTAATTAAGATGAACTATTGATATCACTTAGATTTCTCCTTTGGGCGAAACCTAAGCATATCTAGTGTTCACTCTTTAGGTGAGAACTTTTATCACCTACGTAGGTCTAATATAATTTATGCCAACTTAGATAGTAAGTCATGTTACCTTTGGGTATTCACTTCTACACCACTAGGTTGCATAAATTACACTATCCTACCCCGGTTCATAATTATTCGAAAGAGACTTTCCTTTGGGCCAGTCCCAATCTCCTAACTAGAACCGCCACCGAGAATATTAAATGTTGTTTTACCTCATTAACATGTCTCTTATGTAGTTGTATATTCATAAGGTTTACTAACCTAGGTCACTTTGGCAACTACTAAATCAATAAGCCTTATGAATACAAACTAACCAATAATATTCTCTAATTCTATTATTTGTGTAATGCCATAATACTACAATACATTACTTGACCAAACATCAATCAATATTAACACAATAGCTTAAATGTGTTAACAATCATTAAGGATTGAATTAAGCAACAATTAGTCGACTACATAGTATTATTAGTCGACTTGGGTCAAGTCAAGTCGACTACAGGTTGAGGTCTAGTCGACTAGGGCAAACAAGGATTAGTCGACTATACCTACATGACTAGTCGACTACATATTTTATCAGTCGACTAGGCCAAAATTACAAGTCGACTAGAAACTTTATCAGTCGACTACAAATATTATTAGTCGACTCCTGTTAGAATCCAAACTCTCGGTTAAAATATTAGTCGACTTGACCAAATGGTTAGTCGATTATACACTTTACTAGTCGACTAATCCAAAAACCAAGTCGACTCCTGAAAGAAACAGAGAGTCGGGTAACTTTCTGGATGGACTATTAGTCGACTAATAAATCCCTATAGTCGACTAATACCCCACGATACAGTTACCGAATGGCAGTTCCAGATTATCGCCCGAATCCTAAAAATTATGGAAAAATCGGGGAAAATTAGGGAAAATTAGGGTTTCTAAAATCCTAAATTTGATCCATATTAATTGCATAATTAGAGGAATGTATATATGAGTTTAGGGTTTCCAAGAATCCTCTTCAATTCTACAATTAAAGATCAAAAATCTGGATTTCATGAATTGTTTATTAAAAACCCTAACTTTTCATAATTCCTAAATCCAAGATGAATCGATTCTTTAATCATGGCTCTGATACCAAATGTTGGATATAAATACAACTATAATGCGGAATAAATCAGCCATTAATCAAGAATCAATCATCTCAAGAATCATATAATGCAAAATCTTTCATAATAGAAAACCCTAATTATCATACCTGAAGCCATTGAAGAAGGTTTTATGAAGACCTTGATTCCTTTGATGAATTGAAGAAGAAGATCCTGCAAACCCTAAAGCAAATTGATCCTCTTTTCTCTTCTCCTTTTCTTTTCTCAAAACTTCTCTATTCTTTTCTGATGGAGCGACACGCGATAAAAATCAGCGTTCATTTTGATTTCTTTACAGGAGGAGAAAAGTGGGTCGCACATTTGCAATTAGACCCCTTGAAATAAAACCTTTCCATCATGGCCCCTTTATATTTCAAGAGACTAAATAAACTATATAAATGTGACTTTAATATGGGCATAATATCATATCAGTTAACTTTAACAGGAATCCAATGCAAATAACCAAGGTTATTGGTCCACCTTTAATATGAGATTAACAATCAGACTAGGAGAGAAGCACCCACACTACCAAATGCTTGTTCAAATCTGGCAGGCGGTGAGGGTGAGGGTTTCAGAGAAAAACAGATATTGGGTTTGTGTGGAAGGGAGGATGGGGAGATGAAGTGAACTGAAAACGGGGGTGCGGTGAGGAAGAAGGAGGAGAGGAGGAAGGAGGAGATGAACTGGACTGCACAGAGCGACGAGATGAGCAAGCGAGGCGATGGTGCCCCGATCTCCCACAAAAGAAGCGGACCTCAGGGCAGTGACACGAGGAACCCACTAAAGTGTTGCTAATGTCGGCAAAGACGTAAACATTTTTTCAGTTTTATTTTCACCACAAAAAAGACTGACAAATGAGTGAAAATCTGATAGTGTAGGCTCACCATAAAATTTTTCCAAGAAAAATTAATCTTGAAAGTCTTAATGTCAGTTTTCTCAAATCTTTTTCTCATACAAACATGTCCTTATTTTCTGCAACTTTCTACCAACTTAAAATCACATATCAAAAATTCTCAGCTGGAATTTGGATTTTGGAATTGAACATTGACCTCTCTTTTATTTTTACTGTCCTGCAAAAAACGTGGAATCCAATAAAGCAAAGCACATTTAAGTGTTATTGTTGGCTGTTGTTATGTAAATACATCAGAAACTATGAAGGCGTCATTTCTTCTGATTTATTTGAAATTCTTTAGTGTTTCCTTTTTCCAGATATCATTCCTCAGTGGGAAGGAGCAAACGTCTGAGGTGGTTTCTGCATACAGTAGCTTTTCAGTTTTTGACACAGTGTAGGGAGAGAGAGGAGACGAAGCTTGTGGAATCCAACTTGGATTCGGACTTTATTTCTGAAAAAGAGTCGGATCTAATTGGAGTTTCCTAACAGGTGAATTGCTTCTCATTTTAGAATTTGGATTACTTTTAGGATTTGGATTTCTTTTCTAAGTTGGGGTCGAATCCAATTGTGTTTCCTAATCCCCTGGAACTCTCTGGTTATAAATATGGACTAGAGCCCTCATGTATTGTATCCCTCTGAAAATCTCCCCTAGAAATTCTTTGAAGAAAAGAACAAGTTGTAATTGATTGTTAAATCAATAAAATCTCTCTTTCCCTTACTCCAAGGACGTAGGCAAATTGCCGAACCTCGTTAAATACTATGTTGGCTTGTTTTCTATATTGTTTCTCTGTTCTTGTCGTGTTGGTACATCTCCGGCTGCATCTATCTACAATTTGGCAGATTTATCATAGGTTGTTGCACCGGCACGCAACAAGTGCTTCAGAGCATCCCAGGTTCGTCATGGGATCGTGTATTGATTCCAAGGGCATTAGTTGCTGTCTGGCGAAGATCGTGTGTCGATCTCCGAGCAACGTTGGGACTGTTAGTGGGATCGTGTGTCGATCTCAAAACAGCGTGTGGATTGCTCGAGAAATCAATTCGGAGGAGTAGATCGTTGCGGAAACTCTAGTTTGTTTTATTTAACTCTGTTTGCTTTCCGCATTGCTTTGAGGAGTCAGTTGAGAAGATGGCTGAAGGAAGTGTATCTACGGTGAAATTCATAAATTCACATCCGTTGAGGATTGATGTGGTGAAGTTCGACGGTAAGAACAACTTTGGTATGTGAAGATGTGAGATGATGGATGCATTGACGGCATCAAACCTCGAAAACACTCTACGGTTGGAGAAGAAGCACGAATCAACTATTGAAGAAGATTGGGATAAGATGAACCGAATGGCGTGTGGCTTGATCAGATCTTATTTGACACAAGATATCAAGTATCATGTGTTGCATGAAATATCTGTGAGGCAACTGTGGGAGATCCTGGGGAAAAAGTTTCTGACGAAAAGCGTCGAATCGCGATTGCAGTTAAAGAGTAAGCTTTATCGTTTTCAGATGAAGAAAGGATGCTCCATTAATGAATACATGAATAGATACACAAAGTTTCTTACAGACCTGGTTAATGTGGATGTGAAGATCGATGAAGAGGATAAGGTGGTACTTCTATTGAATTATCTTTCTAAAGAAGAATATAAGACCTTTACTCTTACATTGATCAATGGAAGAAAATCTCTTAACTACAATGAAGTGTCGGCTGCTCTTGTGAACTATGAAGTAAGAAGGAAAAATAGATTGTCTTCTCAAGCGAGTACATCAACAGAAGCGTTGGCAGTAAGAGGCAGGGTTCATATAGAAAGGGCAGAGATGATCGCGAAACATCGAAGTCCAGATCAGACTTCAGAGATCTGAAGAGAAATCAGTGTGCCTTGTGCAAGGAGCTAGGGCACTGAAAAGTTGATTGTCCGACGGTCAAAGGTAAGAAGAAGGAGTTGATGACCAAGGCAAATCTCGCACAGGTGGTAGTACTTCACAGGCAGATAGATCGGATTCAGACTAATTGGTATTCTCTTTCTCTGTTACTACTTCTACTGTTGGTTACTCAGATATTGCTAAGTGGATCTTAGATACAGGAGCTACCTATCATGTGTGCCCGAACAGGGACTGATTTTCTAACTTTGAGAAGCTAGATTGATGCTTCACGGTCATGGGTGATGATCATCCGTGTAATGTGGAAGGGATGGGTACAATCCGTATCAAGATGAATGATGGGATAGTACGAGAATTGAAGGAGGTGAGGTATGTACCTCAACTCAAAAGGAATCTTATCTCTATTGGTGCTTTGGAAGCGATGGGTCTGTGGTATCTATACGAGATGGTGTTCTCAAGATGACGAAAGGCTAAATGAATGTTATGAGGGGCATCTGCCGGAGAAATCTCTACTACTTGAAGGGTAGTACAGTTACAGGTCAGGTGGAGACTTCTATTTCTTCAGATAATATTTGTACACAGGTCTGACAGATGAGGGTCAGACACGGAGGCCAAAAGTCTTTGCAAGCTCCAATAAAGAAGGGATCATTGGAAGGTGCTACTATCTGCAACTTGAAATTGGGTGAACACGTCGTTCTGGACAAGAAGAATGTGAAATTCAGCACCAGTACTCATCACTCTGAAGGTCTTCTTGATTGTGTTCATGTAAGCATTTGGAGATCAGCTAAGACTGCATCGCATGGAGGTCAAAGGTAGTTTGTCTCTTTTATTGATAATTTATCTACCCATTGTTGGATATATCCCATGAGACAAAAGTGTGAAACCCTAAATATGTTGGTGAAGTGGAAGAAAATAATGGAGAAGCAGACTGGTAGCAAGATTAAGAAGCTACAAATTGGTAATGTTGAAAGATACAGGAACCAATTCCTACAATTTGGCCAGAACACTGGTATTGGTACTCACTTCACAAATGGATTACATAGATTAGCTAAGGAGATAAACCGTTCCTTACTGAAGAAGGTTCAGTATTTGTTGTCTAATGCACGATTAGACAAATCGTTTTGGGTTAAGGCGATTGTATATGCTAGCCATCTCATAAATGGATTGTCATCGACTGCGATAGGAGGTAAAACTCTACTGGAAGTATGGTCTGGGAAAGCTACTGAAGATCAAGGTTTGCTGTGGGAATTTGAAAATCCGGCCTACTTTAGTGTCAAAGATGGCATGGTGAATTCGCGAGTAAAGAAGTTTGTGTTTTGGGTATCAAGAGAAATATGAAAGGTCACAGGTTATGGGACCCCGAAAACAAAAAGATCGTGATGAGTCAGCATGTCACATTTGATGAGACTTCAGGATTAAAGTCTACTATCTCTCAGCAGGTGGAGAAGACGAAGACCAACTAAGTATCGCAGCGGGTGGAGATTGATGCTACTTCACCATCTCCACTTGGTTCGGTATCAGTGAAAACTTTACCGGATGTGACACCGAGTGGAGATCATGTAGCCAGTTTTGATGCTGAACAGGTTGAAGATATTGATGAGAATGTTAAATTGTTTGCGGCAATTGAAACCAAGATAAAATCACTAAAGTGGGTGAAGAAGTATGAATTCAAGCTTGTGACCGCGATAAGTTCAAGTTGAAGGTTGTTGTTCTCCATGACGGTAATGACGAGATTCATATGTCTCAGCCAGGTCGGTTCGCTGCTGAAGATTCAGTCACAGGTGCTTGAGCTTGATGAAACTCATTTCAATGAACTACGGTTGGCTTGATCTCTTGGGCAAGGTACGTAGGCAACCGTAAAGGCGCAGCACATATGGTGATACAATCCGTATGAAACTATTTGGGTTCTCGAGAAGATGATTGAGACTTCACGTAGAGGTGAAGAGTTGGAATTCACGTAGAGGTGAAGAGTTAGAATTCATGTAAAGGTGAAGCATTGTGATCTCGATAAACAGTTGATCTTCTGGTGAGAAGATAGTTAAGCTTGCATAAGGGGGTGTGCATCCAGTTTGTTGAAGCCGATGATAGTGTTTGATGTGCTCTACTCAAATTTGGTTGGATCGCCTCGAAGACATATGGACTGGAGAGAGCCAGTCAGTTGGAGAGTCAGTGTTGGCTCATGATGGGTTCTTCTTGAGGTCAATTGGAATAGGTTTCATGAAGTTGCTGAGTGTGAGACACATTCGTTGATTGGCTTGTATGATATTTCTCTTCAGGTGGAGTGATGGGAACCCATGTATAGATGCATTCCGTTTGGATAGCCGAGCTGAAGTTGGAAGCTTACAACTGATATTGGAGTTTGATGAGAGTTGCAAGTGGCAACGACAAACTCAATTTGGAACAGGTGAGATCAGTGAAAATCAATTGTACATGCACTGGCAATTCGTTTGTAGGAATAAGTTTCGTCTGTTGGCCAAGACGAAATCGTGTGTCGATTTCGTCGAGTTCGTGTGTCGATTTCGTTCGGAGCGCTCAAGCCGAGATCGTGTGTCTATTTCGCCGAGATCGTGTGTCAATTTCGCCAGGTGTTCTTTGGAGTTCGGCTCAGATTTGAAAAATCTTCATCGAGGTGGAGAATTGTAGGGAAAGAGAGGAGATGAAGCTTGTGCAATCCAACTGGATTCGGACTTCGTTTCTGAAAAGGAGTCGGATCCAATTGGAGTTTCCTAACATGTGAGTTGCTTCTCATTATAGAATTTGGATTCCTTTTAGGATTTGGATTCTTTTTCTGAGTTGGGGTCGAATCCAATTAAGGTTTCCTAATCCCCTGTGATCTCTGGCTATAAATATGAGCTAGAGCCCTCATGTTTTGTATCCATCTGAAAATCTCTCTTAGAAATTCCTTGAAGAAAGGAACAAGTTGTAATTGATTGTTAAATCAATAAAATCTCTCTCCCCCTTACCTCGAGGACGTAGGCAAATTGTCGAATCTCGTTAAATACTGTGTTGGCTTGTTTTCTCTATTGTTTCTCTGTTCTCGCCGTGTTGGTATATCTCCGACTGCATCTATCTCTAGTTTGGCGGATTCATCATAGATTGTTGCACCGGCGCGCAACACATGGCATCTTACTTCAGTAGGAAGTAGCAGCAAAATGTTACACTTTCTCTTTGTTTGGGTTGAAACAAAATTCTTGTAATTGTTGTAAAACTCCGAAAATATAACATGAAAATAGAGATTTCTAGAGACAGAGTAGAAGTAGGAATTCTTATTGATTTCTGAAGTGTGTACATTGAAATGAATCAGGAAGGGCCTATTTATAGAAAAACTTTGGGGTACTATGCAGTCACTATGCACGCTTGCGTCATCGCTTACATCAGCACTTGCGTCATCGCTTACATCAGCGCATAGTAAACTCATTAATGGTGCACAGTAAAGGTAGCCAGCCACTTTTCACGTTTCATAACACTCCCCCTTGGCTGCCAACCATGCATGATGTCTCATTAAAAACCTTGCTAGGAAAACCCAGTGGGACAAAACCATAGCGAAGGGAAAAAGAGTACATCATCTCTGTATACGTGTTCTATGTTGCCTCGTTAAAAACCTTACCAGGAAAACCCTGTGGGACAAAACCATAGTAAGGAAAAAAGAGTGCAGCCACGTAAGCTCCCCCTCAAGTTGACATAAGTAGTTCTTCTTCATAAGTCTCGCTTATGACGCATCCCAATATCATGAATAAGCTTTCTGAGAGTTGTAGGGGAAGTGCCTTTGTAAAGAGATCTGCCTCATTATCACTTGATCGGATATACTGAATATTAATTTTCTTATCCCTTTCAAACTCTTGGCTGAATGAGAAGAACTTCGGGGGTATATGCTTGGTGCGGTCGCTTTTGATGAATCCTTCCTTCATTTGAGCGACACATGCAGCATTATCTTCAAACAGTACTGTTGGATCTCTGTTGACTGGTAATCCACAAGTTTCTTGGATGTGTTGAGTTACAGACCTTAGCCATACACATTCTCGACTTGCTTCATGGAGTGCTATGACTTCAGCATGATTAGAAGAAGTGACAATAAGTGTCTGCTTTTGTGAACGCCAAGAGATCGCTGCACCTCCACATGTGAACACATATCCTGTTTGAGACCTGCCTTTATGTGGATCTGACAAATAACCTGCATCTGCATAATCAGTTATTTCTTATTTTAATCCTCTGGAATAAAACAAACCAAAGTTAGTTGTTCCTCGAAGATAACGAAATACATGTTTAATACCATTCCAATGTCTCCGTGTAGGAGATGAGCTAAACCTTACTAATAAATTAGTAGCAAATACTATATCTGGTCGGGTACAATTAGCCAGATACATAAGAGCTCCAATTGCACTGAGGTATGGTACTTCAGGACCAAGAACCTCTTCATTATCTTCGCGAGGGCGAAATGGATCCTTTTCAACATTTAATAATCTAACAACCATTGGAGTGCTTAAAGGATTTGCTTTATCCATGTTAAAGCGTTTTAAGACCTTTTCAGTGTAATTTGATTGATGCAAAAGTATTCCACTTTCAAAGTGCTCAATCTGTAAACCAATACAATATTTGGTTTTTCCAAGGTCTTTCATTTCGAATTCATTCTTTAAATATATCATTGCTTCTAGGATTTCTTTGTGAATCCCAATAATGTTTAAATCATCAACATATACAGCAATGATAATGAATCCAGATGTTGTTTTCTTTATAAAAAACACATGGACATATAGGATTATTTACATATCCTTCTTTTAATAAATACTCGCTTAAGCGATTATACCACATGCGCCCTGATTGTTTTAACTCATATAACGATCTTTGCAATTTGATCGAATATAATTCTTTGGGTTTCAAACTTAACGCTTCAGGCATCTTAAATCCTTCAGGGATTTTCATATAAATATCGCTATCAAGCGACCCATAAAAATAAGTTGTAACAACATCCATAAGATGCATTTCTAAATTTTTAGAAACTGGTAGGCTGATCAAATATCTAAACGTAATTGCATCCATTACTGGAGAATACGTTTCTTCATAATCAATTTCAGGTCTTTGCGAAAAACCTTGAGCAACAAGTCGAGCTTTATACCTCACAATCTCGTTTTTCTCGTTGCGTTTTCGTACAAAGACCCATTTGTATCCTACTGGCCTCACGGCTTCAGGCGTGAGAATAATAGGTCCAAATATTTTACGCTTATTAAGCGAACTCAATTTAGCCTGTATAGCGTCTTTCCACTTTATCCAATCATGTCTATTTTGACATTCAGTGACGGATCTTGGTTCAGGATCCTCACTTCCGTTAACAATATCACATGCTACGGAATATGAAAATATTTCATCCATATTTTTCATCTCATTGCGATTCCATAATCCTCCTGTATTGACATAATTAATAGAGATCTCATAATTTTCTATATCTTCAGGATTTTCCATCTCTTGATTTGTCTTATCTTGTGTTTCTTCTGGAACACATTCTTGTTTATTGGGCTTATTTTGTGTTTCTTCTGGAACACATTCTTACACATTGGGGTCATCGTGCTTATCTGCTCATTTTCTTTTTTGAGGATTTTTATCTTTGGAATCGATTGGTCTACCACGCTTCAGGCGTGTCTTAGACTCATTAGTGACTTAATTCTCGGATTGTCCTTTTGGGATTTCAATCCGAGCAGAAGCATTTATAGCTGGTATATATGATTTAGTCACTCTCTTTGTATCAGTGAACACATCTGGCAATTGATTGGCTATTTCTTATAAATGCATAATCTTTTACACTTCTGTCTCACATTGTTTTGTGTGAGGATCAAGATGTAATAAGGATGGTTCACTCCATGTAATCTCCTTCTCCAGCTGTTTCTTTTCTCCTCCTAATACTGAGAAAATTGCCTCATTGAAGTGGCAATCGGCAAACCAAGCCGTAAAAACATCACCGGTTTTAGGCTCAAGATATCTTATAATAGAAGGAGATTCGTAGCCGATATATACTCCCAGTCTTCTTTGAGGACCCATCTTTGTACGTTGTGGTGGAGCAATCGGTACATATACCGCACAACCAAAAATTCTAAGATGGAAAATATTTGGTTCTTGACCAAATGCTAATTATAGAGGGGAGTACTCATGATATGCACTTGGTCTGATGTGAATTAATGCTGCAGCATATAAAACTGCATGACCCCATAAAGAAATAGGAAGCTTTGTTCTCATTATTAATGGTCTAGTAATAAGTTGGAGGCGCTTAATCGGTGACTCAGCTAAACCATTTTGTGTATGTACATGGGCAACAGGATGTTCAACAACTATTCCAATTGACATACAATAATCATTAAAAGCCTGAGACGTAAACTCACCAGCATTGTCAAGTCTAACTTTCTTGATTGTATAATCAGGAAATTGTGCCCGTAATCTAATTATCTGAGTAAGAAATCTCGCAAATGCCACATTGCGAGTTGACAATAAACAAACGTGGGACCATCTACTAGAGGCATCTATCAATACCATAAAATATCTAAATGGTCACACAATGGGTGTATAGGCCCACAGATATCACCTTGGATACGTTCAAGAAATGTAGGTGATTCTGTTTTTATTTTAGCTGGTGAAGGTCTCATGATCAATTTTCCTAGAGAACAAGCCTCACATGGAATTTTACTAACTTGAAGGATCTTCTGGCCCTTTAATGCATGTCCATGTGAATTCTCAATAATTCTTCGCATCATCATTGAACCAGGATGACCTAAACAATCATGCCACAGAGTTAATATCTCTGTATCTTCTTTAACTACCATATGTGACTCTATCACATTTATATATGTATAATGCAATCCTGAGGAAAGTTTTGATAGTTTTTCTAATATGCACTTCTTTCCTGATACATAAGTAGTAAGATACATATACTTCATATTTTCTTCAGTTGCAGACTGAGTATCATATCCATGAAGATATATATCATTAAAACTCAACAAATTTCTTTTGGATTTTGGTGAAAACAAAGCATCTTTTATGAAAACTTTGTTCCATTTGGCAATATAAAGCTGCCTTTACCAGTCCCTTCAATCAAGTCTACAGGACCTGATATTGTATTGATGATTGCCTTTGTTGGTTTTAAATCAGAGAAGTACCTTTTATGTTTGAGAATAGTATGTGTTGTACCGCTATCCGGTATGCAAATCTCTCCAGTTTTGGTCTTGACTTCATCATTAGAATAATCCATATCAAGTTTCATGCAAAATAAATAATTTGATGAGAATAAATTTTAAAACATATTATTATAAGTGAAATATTTCATTCAAAGATAAATTTGAAAATTACAAATAACAAAATATGATAATACACAATCATATGTCTAATTATCACCAGTGTCATGATGGGTTGGAAGAGCAATAAAATCATCAGTAAAATCTAAAGCATCAAGATGAGTTGAATCATCCATAGGATCATCATGTTCAGTGAAATTCACGTCCTTCTCTTTTCCTTTCAAGGATGTCTTGTAAAGCATACAAAGGTGCTCCGGTGTTCGGCACACTCGAGACCAGTGTCCTTTGGAGCCACATTTATAACAGGAATCTTCAGGATTCCGAAGAGAAATTTCACGAACATCTTTTCCTTTTTCATGTCTTTTTACATGATGCTTCTTGTGGATCACATTATTCTGTAAAGGGTAGTAAAAACCACTTCGACCGCGTCCACGGCCACGTCCACGGCCACGGCCACGGCCACGTCCACGGCCACGACCATAATTATATCCTCGTCCGTAATTTTTAGAAAATGCAGCATTTGCTTCTGGAAATGCTGCTGAACTAGTAGGACGAGACTGATGATTTTTGATCAAAAGTTTATTATTTTTCTCTGCCACAAGAAGAGATGAAATTAGTTCAGAATATTTCTTAAAACCACGCAACCTATATTGTTGTTGCAGTGTTATGTTAGATGCATGAAATGTAGAGTAAGTCTTCTCCAACATTTCTTCATCTGTGATATCTACCCACAGAATTTCAATTGGGATACTATTCTGAACATTGCAGAGTTATAATCGCTAACTTTTTTAAAATCTTGGAAGCGCAAAGCATTCCATTCATCACGAGTGGCAGGGAGCACAACTTCCTTTTGGTGATCAAATCTTTCTTTGAGATTTTTTCATAAGACGCCTGGGTCTCTTACAGTGAGATATTCACATTTTAAACTTTCATCAAGATGTCTGCGGATAAAAATCGTCGCCTTTGCCTTATCTTGCGACGATGTAGAATTTATTCTTAATAGTTTCAGTGAGACTCGTTGACTCAAGATGCATCTCAATATCAATAAACCAAGACATATAATTTCTTCCCGTGATATCAAGTGGAATGAACTCAAACTTTGTAAAGTTTGACATGGTGATAACTATAACAAAATATAAAAATAATTAGAATCACAACATTTTTATTCTTAAAAAAAACTTGCATGTCAACCATAATAGCTACAAGCAAAAGAGGGAAGGTGAACATTAAAATAAAATAAAAAAATACGGGTAAAATTCACTTGGATCCATATCTCCAAGAAAAACGATAGAAGTACTGATGATGATGACAACAATAATAAACTTCAGAAATAGACTAAGCATCTTGCGAAAAACTCGAACACAAAGTTTCTAGAGATGATGAAAATTTTGAGAATGAAGAGAGATTGAGAAGTGAATTATGTGGTTTAGAATTCACCAATTTATAGGATGAAAACTAGTCGTTTATACCTGTTGGGGTTTATAATCGTTGGGAGATTATAGCCGTTGAGGGAGAGAGAAAAACAATTTTGATTTAATATAATGAAATATTGTAATTAAGAAAATGATAAAATAAATGCATTATACTACATATATTTATGAGTTATAATATATGCACGCCACTCTACTTGGTGGGTGTTTTGCAAGTATAATTAATAAAGCAATAATTATTGAAATAAATATTGGCACACCACGCTACTCGGTAAATCTTTCAGTGGGTGTTTGTCCAGATATAACGGCAGAATAATAAAATATACAATATTGAAAGCTTGGGGTTTAATCCACGCAAGCATCAAATTAGAGGTTAGTAAAGATATCATAATCACATCACTTTACTATAAATAGGTGGCAGAGCCTCCTTTCATTATAGTAGTGGTGTTATATGAATATAATTAGTATTATAATTCTGTTTTTCGTAATCACATCACATTTTTATAAATAGGTGGCAGAGCCTCCTTTCTAGTGGTGTTATATGAGTATTATAAGTATAGTAACTTGCCAATTTTACCTTGAGATTGTAGAGGTAGAGGCTGGGACTTGTGATAAGACTTTTCCTTGAGCAATGGAAGCAGAGGTTCGTGACAAAACCTTAACCTTAAGCTAATTGAGGCAGAGGCTTGACGTGGTAAACTTTTTCCCTGAGCTGACGGAGGTAGAGGCTGGGGACAGACTAGAGTGATCGTGCTGATAACGTGTTGTAAAACTCCGAAAATATAACACCAAAATAGAGATTTTTAGAGACAGAGTAGAAGTAGGAATTCTTATTGATTTCTGAAGTGTGTACATTGAAATGAATCAGGAAGGGCCTATTTATAGAAAAACTTTGAGGTACTATGCAGTCACTATGCACGCTTGCGTCATCGCTTACATCAGCACTTGCGTCATCGCTTGCATCGGCGCATAGTAAACTCATTAATGGTGCACAGTAAAAGTAGGCAGCCACTTTTCACGTTTCATAACAGTAATGGATATTTTGCTATTCATAGACATATTTGGTTTATAAGTCCTATGCCTTGTGGCGTGGTATCTCAATCATATTACTGCATATTGTGATCAAAACACCTCTTGATCTCTTTTGGGTGATATCATCTTCAAGTAGGGCTTGAATGAACAGTCTTTCGTCGGTATCATCGTCAACTCTAGAAGTGTAGAAGCGGCTCTTTCTTCTATCCTTCCTTGGACCTTTAGCAGAGAGGAGATTTTTTTCCTTCTTCAAAATGGAGGAGAGCACCGTTTCATCATCATGGAGAATCTCGGGCTCGGTTAACCGCCGGCGTTGGTAGAGAGGACCGGGAGGAGGTCACCGTTGATCGAGGGGGCGGGGAGGGTGGGGGGGTGGTGTTGTTTGTTGGGCCTCAGATAGGCGAGCACCCATTGTAACTCCATTTTTAATTAGCTCAGATGGAGCAGCGGACCGCTGGGCCCTTGATTTTTCTGATTCGAGTAGAAATATCTTTGATGATTTCGTCTGATTGAAGTGCCAGTGAAGCCTGTTTCACAGTTTTCTCATAAATTGATGGCTTACCGTTTTCTTAAGCAGTAACTATGCTTGCTGCTGATGTTTACTACTTTGTGACTGGTTCTGCGTTTTTTCCTTCCAGGCTCATACATTTTTTTTCCTTACTCGTTCTTAACTTATTTTCTGTAAGGTCTTGGACTATCGTAACTAGCTTTATGCATGTGTAATTTTGACTATAAATTATAGTAGTGTAACTAATTTATTGAACTTTTGTTTTTCTCTACCTTACGTTTTTTCTTGTATAATTCTTTCATGGCAAAAGTGAAATTTATCATTATCAATTTTCCTTATAGCTATAGTTTTTCTTTTATTGCTCATTTGCAAAACCTCATTTCTTTATAATATCATCATAAGTTAACTGGATTTACTCTATGTATACGTTATGCATGAATGTATGTATTATGTGTGTACACTTTACTTATATATCTGTGTGTTTTTATATTTATAGTCACCAGAAACTACCATAAACTTTCGTGCCACATTTTTATTGTTGGAATTGAAGAATATAAGTATGAATCTTCAAGTTGAATTATGGCGAGATCCGTTGATTTGATCAACGGATCTCGCCATAATTCAACTTGAAGATTCATACTTATATTCTTCAATTCCAACAATCCCCCACAATGAATAGAGATTCAAGGAAATGACATACAAAGAGACTGACTCTATTGTGACAGGTACTTGAGAAAAGAAACTGCATAAGGATAGGTGAACTAGGTCTTGAACCTTCCATAGCGAAAGCTTTATCGGACTTACTGGCTAATCAGTGAACTAGGTCTTGAACTGTTAGCCGTTAGTGTAAGCCAAGTCAACAAGCTTCACACAGTAACTTTCCAAATCAACTTTGGTTCTCGGTTGTGTCCGTTTTGACCCTGGACATTCTTAGTTTCAGAGAGTATCTTTAGGGAATAACAGCCTCCATAGAGATTCCCAAAGAGCCGACCCAACTCTATACTCACATAGGTGATGGACCTATTAAGAGTAGTCTACTCTACTCCATTTGTTTAGTAACAAGATATAGGCATCATTAAAAGAATTTAAGCTTATCCTTAATCCACTTGTAGAAAAGCACTTATGTGCACCTTAGGAATGGATTGGAGTCAAGCTCCCAAGTGCTTACTTGCTGAGTCAATCATAACTAGTTTTTCCTCTTGAACTTAGTCCGTGGGATCTCCAGTCGCTAAGTGAGGTTTCCATTAAGCTGACTCGGTAAGATTAGGCTTTTAGACCCATTCCCCTCGATGCGCAGTTTATACGCTCTCCACTTAAACCTTTAGTAAGCGGATCCGCTAAATTATCCTTTGACGATACAAAGTCAATAGAGATAATTCCATTTGAGAGCAACTGCTTCACGGTATTATGTCTACGACGAATATGTCTAGACTTACCGTTGTATATAACATTTTGTGCCCTAGATATAGCTGCTTGATTATCGCAGTGTATACATATAGCGGGCACTGGCTTTTGCCATAACGGTATATCTTCTAAGAATTGTCGAAGCCATTCTGCTTCTTCTCCAGCCTTATCTAAGGCTATGAATTCCGATTCCATAGTGGAACGGGCAATACATGTTTGCTTAGAAGATTTCCAAGATACCGCTGCTCCTGCTAGAGTAAATACGTATCCGCTAGTTGATTTTGATTCCTCAGAATCTGCAATCCAATTAGCATCACTGTATCCTTCCAGTACAGGAGGATACTTTCCATATCTCA
The DNA here is from genome assembly GCA_038442645.1 of Agave tequilana. Lineage (NCBI taxonomy): Eukaryota > Viridiplantae > Streptophyta > Magnoliopsida > Asparagales > Asparagaceae > Agave > Agave tequilana. Next base: position 38,670 of record JAVJIF010026247.1, read on the forward strand.
AGGCATATTCCTTGGTATGTGATACGTAACCCAATACTCGTAGTAGAGCGGTCCAATGTAGATCACTAGGATTACTAGTGTATCTACTTAACTTGCTTACAGCGTAAGCAATATCGGGTCTAGTGCAATTCATTAAATACATAAGACTTCCGATAATCTGAGAATACTCCAACTGGCGTATTCCAGTTCCTGTATTCTTATGAAGGTGGATGTGTGGGAGAAAAGGATTTGTATTCTCTTTTATCCCATGATCATTGAATCTTTCTATCATCTTATCCACGTAGTGAGATTGAGATAGACTGATTCCATCTGGTGTTCTAGTAATTTTAATTCCTAAAATTACATCAGCAACCCCCAGATCCTTCATATCAAAACTGTTGGATAACATTCTTTTAGTGGACTTAATAATTTCAATATTAGTCCCAAGTATCAACATGTCGTCTACATAAAGACAAACAATGATACATGCATCTCTAACTGTTTTCGTGTAAACACTGTAATACCCTGTTCCCGGAATACGTACTTAGTTGCGTATTCAGATTTCGATCGTATTTCCTCGATTGTTTCCTGTATTTAGTCTGTATTATGAATTCCTGGTGTGATTGTTTTATCTTGTATTTGGATTCGTGGACTCGGAGTCAGCCCTAGTCTGAGCCGAGGGCCCGATCATAGTGTATTCTTCGATTTGGTATTTATGACATGTAGAATTGACCGATTTCAGTTTTAAATGTTATTTTCCAATATATTGGACTTTCTGTGATTTTCTGGATTTTTCTCGGATTTAATTGAATTTCTTCAAAACCGGTGTCGGCCAGTGCCGCTGACCGATTCTCGGATTTTTATTTCTCAAACTGTTTAGAATTTCATGATAGTCCTTTAGACTTTATTGTTTAGAATCATATTTCTTACTTATATACTTTTTCTAAAGATTTTACGAATTTATGGATTTTCCGCCGGAGTCGGTAGGAGACTGATTCCAGTATTTTTAGTTCCTAAACAGTTTAGAATTTCATGATGGTTCTTTAGACTTTCTTTCTTGGAATCATATTTTCTGACTACATTCTTTTTCTGAGAATTTTATGATTTTATGGAAATTCTTTCGGAGTCGGTAAATCTCAGATTCCGGGATTTTTAACTTTAAAACTATACAGTATTTCTTCGAACGGATTTCACTATTGGTCTTTTTATATTATTCTTGATTTTTGGTTAAATTTTCAGATCATTCAGAGATACTTGAATTTCGGGCATTTTTCCAATATTTACATAATCCTTATTTCCACCTAGATTGCCACCTCATTTCCCACTCACCAACTCACCTAACCCCACTCACACTCCCTCTCACCACAGCCGGCCATGTGTCCAGAGAGGGGACACCTCACCCCCACACAATTGCAAGAAAGCCCTCCACTTCCACCAAAATCCCACTCCCTTTATATAAATCCCAAACTATAAATTCATTGCATTTACAAATTTCCCCTTTTCCCATTTCTTCACCAAAAGAACTCCTCCAAAAATCCCCTCTCATCTCCTCCACCAAACCCTAATCTCTTCACCACCAACCTCAAGGACTTCAAGAACCCATCTAGGGCTTCATCACAAGGACACCACCTTCAACCATCAACCTCCAAGGCAACACCAAGCTCCAACCTCTTCAAATCAAGCTTCTACAACTCATGGATTGAAGCCACCACCTTCTCCTTGGATCAAGCTCCAATTGAACCCCCTTCTAGTGAGTACCTTACTCACCAAGACCTAGTTAGCTTCCTAATTACTTGTAATAAAAGTCCTTGTAGTCATGTAACCTAAAAATCCCACCTTTAGTTCATCAAGAACTCAAATCAAATCTTTTCATGTGAATTTCTCTAATTACCTAGGCTAACCTATCTTTAGTGTACTTGTGTTGTTAGATCAGGTCCCCTAAAGTGATAAAAAATCCTACCTTTGGGACATTAGAACAAATCCCCCAAAATCCTATTTTTAGGTCATTAACACACAAATCTAACTCTTCCATGTGAACATATTAATCACCAGGGCTATTTTCTGTTTTAGTATACTTGTAGTAGTAGATCAGGTCCTATAATGCCATAAAAACCCCACTTTTAACTGTTAGAATCAATCCATGTAGAATTCTGATTTTTCTGCTCTAATAATACAATCTGTTAATGTCTGTCCAAAACTGAAACCAGAATCTTGGGGTTTCTTTCGTAAGGATATTCAATAAGGAATAGGTCATGTAATATACCGTTAGAAAGCTAATCGAGTCTACTTTCCAACGGTTCATACCATGTCATCATCGGATACCTGTAGCTTAAGCTATGACTGGAACATTGAAGGTTGGTCAAAACTGTCCTGCTGCAGAATTCAGCACAGCTGATAGGTTTTTGAATTTCTGGAGCAGTTTGGTTAATCAAAACCTATCATGTAATAGGTCATTGGAAAGGTAGTGGAGTCTAGTTTCTAATAAATCTTTCCTCGTTCTATTCCTATGCGTAGAATGAAAGTTATCATATAAACTCCGTTGGTTACACCACTTACACTCCATAAATTGTTATCATGTATCCCCATGTTAGGACTTGTTGATTGATGCATATGTGCTGTTTTAGTCTTGTCTCATGCTTCATACTTGTATTGTATAATATGTTTCACGATGAATCTTATGTTTGGGTCATGTGATTGAACCTTGTACATAATAACCTATTACTTGTAGTACGTTACCCTATTTACCTCATCTTATCAAGTCATGTATGACCATTGTAATTGCCTATTTCATTTCCATGCTTGTACATTGCCGTGATATTATTGCTTTCTATTTTATAACATGCGTGGCAGACCCTTCGAGGTCGTTGAACCCTAAGTCGTATCTAAGTTTCCACTTGCATTACCTTAACATAACTTCGTCGGTTAACTATCTTCTTTTAACACATGTATATCACACAACACATAATATGTTACTACTTGACCCACTGGCATGCCACCCCTTGTTAGACCATACTGTTATGCCATGATTGACCCGGCCCTTGATACATTTAGTGTCATGTTTTATTGCTTGCTATACATCACCACCTTGTCATGCTATCACCTAAACCAAGCATGATGTACTTGACTTGTGATTGTCATCTTTACGGGAACCTTGACTTGTTATACGGTATCATGATCAGTGACCTGTATTCCTGCTTTATATGCAGTGACCTGTATTCCTGCTTTATATGCAGTGACCTGTATTCCTGCTTTATATGCAGTGACCTGTATTCCTGCTTTATATGCAGTGACCTGTATTCCTGCTTATTACGCAGTGACCTGACTATATATACTTATGTACTCCTGATTCCTGATCATGACCTATTCCTGTCATTCCCGTAAACTGATAATCCGTAATAAACTACAACTTGTATTGGGGTATGGGAGGAAGTGATGGATGCCGGAATGATATCTTGCTTATAGCCTGGGAATATGTTACTTGATTACTTCTACGTACCTCTATAAGTGTAGATGATATCTTGCTTATAGCCTGGGAATATGTTACATGATTACTGCTACGTACCTCTATAAGAAGAGATATCAGTTCTCCATCCACTTCCGATAACAAACCTCGAATGGCTTATATATGGATGTATGTGAGTTGGGATCGATACCGAGACACATACCTAGATATATGGGTTAGACGAGTAATAATAATAAGTGTTCATTATATGCACGAGGATTACGATGATATGAGATAAAGGTATATATATATGAGGGTTTCCTTGTTTGGATTATTCCTTCGACGTACTAGTCTCATAGAGTCGTAATCTGAAACCATATATTCAGATTGTTCACCATGATTATTGTTATGATCACTGTTAGAGATATTGTCATGATTCTTGATATACCATGCATGTTCCAGTTATGTTCCCGGCTTGTGACATTTATTGCTATTTCCATGATTCCAGTGATGATTCCGGTTTTAACTATTGCTTATTCCTGTTTTGGGTTTATGGTTGTGCCTATCATGTATTCCCGTTAGGATTATCATATGGTTTGCAACTCTGATTCTATATGCTTGGGATTGCGGTGGTATGAGACAAGGGTATATTTATGAGGGTTTCCTTGTTTGGATTATTCCTTCGACGTACTAGTCTCATAGGACCGTAACTTAAGCATATACAATCACTTTAGCTCGTAGTTAGCATTACCTTGGATTTCCCGTTTCATGATTATTATATTATACCGTTATTATATTCTATACTCGTGTTTTGACCCTTCTCATGTCTCTTAGCCACTTGGCTTGCAGTTCATTTATTATTATATGTCTTGACCCTTTGGATTTGCACATTCAGGTTCTGTAGCTAGATCAGAGTGGAGTTGTCCACCGTAGCTCGAGCTCTTCTTGCGAGCGGGCATCCTAGCTTCAGCTCCTTGTGCCTGACTTCTCTTGACTCACGAGATCTCCATCCTACTCGTGAGCTCTTTTGTACTCTTGATGTATATTTTACTTTTGGACTGAGTTGTGATAAAAGACATATGTGTTATGTAATGTTTATCATATACTGTGATGACTTTGTACTGTATCTTTCGTGTTGGCATATGTATGTTTGCCACGTTTCGTGTGCACTCTGATTTCTTGTTGTGCTTTTATGCTTAGCGTATATACGTGGGGGCACTTTCTGACCTTCGTATATGCGTCGCAGTGACGTCCCCGTATCTGTGAAATCGGGGCGTTACAGGTTGGTATCAGAGCCTAGGCTCTTACCTCCATAGTACAACAAGTAGCAAATTCTAGTAATTTGCGGATGCCAACATCAATGTACAAAGTTATCTAGTCCTTCTTGATTTGTCTAATTATTCTTGATTCCTTCCATCATATCCTGAAGTCCTTCTATTTCCTTTTCCACTTCCTCCCAGTCTATCTATTCCTAGCATCGATGGAGAGGAGATCGGGTCGTAGCCACTCCGGATCAGCATCGAATGGAGCAGCAGGGGAGAATATGGATGTATTGAGGGTTATCCAGACCATGATGGAGAATCAGCAGCAGCTGATGGATAACCAGCAGCAGCAGATGGAGAATCAACGGCAGCAGACCGAGCTTCTCCGGCAAGAGATAGCAGCACCTAAGGAACGGAGGCGGGGGAACATATCAGACTTCAGGAGGCTACAGCCAGCTACATTCACGGGTGGAGAGAAACCTTTGGATGCTGAGCAATGGCTGACGGACACATCGGACTTGTTGAATGCAGCCAGGGTTCCACAGGAGAACCAAGTGGAAGTTGCCAAGATTCAGCTAAAGGACATAGCCAGGACTTGGTGGCTAGCAGAGGAGGCCAGACTGGAGAAGCCTGTCACTTGGGACACCTTCTCCAAGAGCTTTTACAACAGATTCTTCCCTGTCACAGCTCAGAAGGACATGGAAGCGCAATTCATCAGACTTCGGCAGGGGAGCAAGTCCGTGGATGAGTACGCCGCGGAATTCCTCAGATTGAGCCGCTTTGCCCCGTACATGGTGACGGATGAAGAGAAGCGGGCAAGCAGATTTCAGCAGGGCCTGCAGATGGACCTACAGGTATTCCTGGTGCCCCAGCAGCTGAAGTCATATGCAGAGGTTCTCACCATCGCTCGGGAAGTAGAGCGTGTACTGGAGAAGAAGAAGGAGAATCAGATGAGGAGCCAGGCCAAGAAGAGGCCTCTTGAGTTGATGGATGAGGAGGATGCAGATAGGGCAGCCCAGGGCCCGAGGATTAAGAGACCATTCCAACCTCCCTTGTCTCAGATTGTGTGTAATTATTGCCACAGGCCCGGGCACTATAAGAGAGATTGTCGAGTAGCCCTGAGATTATGTATGGCGTGTGGGTCAGGGAGTCATATGCTAAGAGGATGCCCACACAGAAAGTTTATACCTGTGGCTCCAATCAGATCAGTACATCCAGCCCCAGCACTTCCAGCACCGCCACTGAGGAGATACCCTGAGCCCGTTGACCGGAGAGTTCCACTACCACCCCAACGGTATGATCATCAGCAGAGAGGGATGAGAGCCAGAACAGATCAGGGCATAGGCCAAGTTCACAGCATGGCAGCAGAGGCTTCAGGTGTTGCAGCAGAGTGGGAAGACCAGCATCCGGAGCAGGAGCCTTAGGATTTCATGGTAACCACTCCCCCATTCCTTGTATTTGAGTTGGTTATCTTCTTTAGTATTATTTCCATTGTCATTCTATCATTGTTAATTCTAGTCCTTCTTGTATTTACCTCCTTCCCTGTTTTGGTTTTATGATGCTTTATTCGTGCCTTCGTCCCCTTTTGGGTCCAATTTACCCTTATGAAATTGCGAGGACGCAATTTTTTTGTAAGGTGGGTAGATTGTAATACCCTGTTCCCGGAATACGTACTTAGTTGCGTATTCAGATTTCGATCGTATTTCCTCGATTGTTTCCTGTATTTAGTCTGTATTATGAATTCCTGGTGTGATTGTTTTATCTTGTATTTGGATTCGTGGACTCGGAGTCAGCCCTAGTCTGAGCCGAGGGCCCGATCATAGTGTATTCTTCGATTTGGTATTTATGACATGTAGAATTGACCGATTTCAGTTTTAAATGTTATTTTCCAATATATTGGACTTTCTGTGATTTTCTGGATTTTTCTCGGATTTAATTGAATTTCTTCAAAACCGGTGTCGGCCAGTGCCGCTGACCGATTCTCGGATTTTTATTTCTCAAACTGTTTAGAATTTCATGATAGTCCTTTAGACTTTATTGTTTAGAATCATATTTCTTACTTATATACTTTTCTAAAGATTTTACGAATTTATGGATTTTCCGCCGGAGTCGGTAGGAGACTGATTCCAGTATTTTTAGTTCCTAAACAGTTTAGAATTTCATGATGGTTCTTTAGACTTTCTTTCTTGGAATCATATTTTCTGACTACATTTTTTTCTGAGATTTTATGATTTTATGGAAATTCTTTCGGAGTCGGTAAATCTCAGATTCCGGGATTTTTAACTTTAAAACTATACAGTATTTCTTCGAACGGATTTCACTATTGGTCTTTTTATATTATTCTTGATTTTTGGTTAAATTTTCAGATCATTCAGAGATACTTGAATTTCGGGCATTTTTCCAATATTTACATAATCCTTATTTCCACCTAGATTGCCACCTCATTTCCCACTCACCAACTCACCTAACCCCACTCACACTCCCTCTCACCACAGCCGGCCATGTGTCCAGAGAGGGGACACCTCACCCCCACACAATTGCAAGAAAGCCCTCCACTTCCACCAAAATCCCACTCCCTTTATATAAATCCCAAACTATAAATTCATTGCATTTACAAATTTCCCTTTTTCCCATTTCTTCACCAAAAGAACTCCTCCAAAAATCCCCTCTCATCTCCTCCACCAAACCCTAATCTCTTCACCACCAACCTCAAGGACTTCAAGAACCCATCTAGGGCTTCATCACAAGGACACCACCTTCAACCATCAACCTCCAAGGCAACACCAAGCTCCAACCTCTTCAAATCAAGCTTCTACAACTCATGGATTGAAGCCACCACCTTCTCCTTGGATCAAGCTCCAATTGAACCCCCTTCTAGTGAGTACCTTACTCACCAAGACCTAGTTAGCTTCCTAATTACTTGTAATAAAAGTCCTTGTAGTCATGTAACCTAAAAATCCACCTTTAGTTCATCAAGAACTCAAATCAAATCTTTTCATGTGAATTTCTCTAATTACCTAGGCTAACCTATCTTTAGTGTACTTGTGTTGTTAGATCAGGTCCCCTAAAGTGATAAAAAATCTACCTTTGGGACATTAGAACAAATCCCCCAAAAATCCTATTTTTAGGTCATTAACACACAAATCTAACTCTTCCATGTGAACATATTAATCACCAGGGCTATTTTCTGTTTTAGTATACTTGTAGTAGTAGATCAGGTCCTATAATGCCATAAAAACCCCACTTTTAACTGTTAGAATCAATCCATGTAGAATTCTGATTTTTCTGCTCTAATAATACAATCTGTTAATGTCTGTCCAAAACTGAAACCAGAATCTTGGGGTTTCTTTCGTAAGGATATTCAATAAGGAATAGGTCATGTAATATACCGTTAGAAAGCTAATCGAGTCTACTTTCCAACGGTTCATACCATGTCATCATCGGATACCTGTAGCTTAAGCTATGACTGGAACATTGAAGGTTGGTCAAAACTGTCCTGCTGCAGAATTCAGCACAGCTGATAGGTTTTTGAATTTCTGGAGCAGTTTGGTTAATCAAAACCTATCATGTAATAGGTCATTGGAAAGGTAGTGGAGTCTAGTTTCTAATAAATCTTTCCTCGTTCTATTCCTATGCGTAGAATGAAAGTTATCATATAAACTCCGTTGGTTACACCACTTACACTCCATAAATTGTTATCATGTATCCCCATGTTAGGACTTGTTGATTGATGCATATGTGCTGTTTTAGTCTTGTCTCATGCTTCATACTTGTATTGTATAATGTTTCACGATGAATCTTATGTTTGGGTCATGTGATTGAACCTTGTACATAATAACCTATTACTTGTAGTACGTTACCCTATTACCTCATCTTATCAAGTCATGTATGACCATTGTAATTGCCTATTTCATTTCCATGCTTGTACATTGCCGTGATATTATTGCTTTCCTATTTTATAACATGCGTGGCAGACCCTTCGAGGTCGTTGAACCCTAAGTCGTATCTAAGTTCCACTTGCATTACCTTAACATAACTTCGTCGGTTAACTATCTCTTTTAACACATGTATATCACACAACACATAATATGTTACTACTTGACCCACTGGCATGCCACCCCCTTGTTAGACCATACTGTTATGCCATGATTGACCCGGCCCTTGATACATTTAGTGTCATGTTTATTGCTTGCTATACATCACCACCTTGTCATGCTATCACCTAAACCAAGCATGATGTACTTGACTTGTGATTGTCATCTTTACGGGAACCTTGACTTGTTATACGGTATCATGATCAGTGACCTGTATTCCTGCTTTATATGCAGTGACCTGTATTCCTGCTTTATATGCAGTGACCTGTATTCCTGCTTTATATGCAGTGACCTGTATTCCTGCTTTATATGCAGTGACCTGTATTCCTGCTTATTACGCAGTGACCTGACTATATATACTTATGTACTCCTGATTCCTGATCATGACCTATTCCTGTCATTCCCGTAAACTGATAATCCGTAATAAACTACAACTTGTATTGGGGTATGGGAGGAAGTGATGGATGCCGGAATGATATCTTGCTTATAGCCTGGGAATATGTTACTTGATTACTTCTACGTACCTCTATAAGTGTAGATGATATCTTGCTTATAGCCTGGGAATATGTTACATGATTACTGCTACGTACCTCTATAAGAAGAGATATCAGTTCTCCATCCACTTCCGATAACAAACCTCGAATGGCTTATATATGGATGTATGTGAGTTGGATCGATACGAGACACATACCTAGATATATGGGTTAGACGAGTAATAATAATAAGTGTTCATTATATGCACGAGGATTACGATGATATGAGATAAAGGTATATATATGAGGGTTTCCTTGTTGGATTATCCTTCGACGTACTAGTCTCATAGAGTCGTAATCTGAAACCATATATTCAGATTGTTCACCATGATTATTGTTATGATCACTGTTAGAGATATTGTCATGATTCTTGATATACCATGCATGTTCCAGTTATGTTCCCGGCTTGTGACATTTATTGCTATTTCCATGATTCAGTGATGATTCCGGTTTTAACTATTGTCTATTCCTGTTTTGGGTTTATGGTTGTGCCTATCATGTATCCCGTTAGGATTATCATATGGTTTGCAACTCTGATTCTATATGCTTGGGATTGCGGTGGTATGAGACAAGGGTATATTTATGAGGGTTTCCTTGTTGGATTATTCCTTCGACGTACTAGTCTCATAGGACCGTAACTTAAGCATATACAATCACTTTAGCTCGTAGTTAGCATTACCTTGGATTTCCCGTTTCATGATTATTATATTATACCGTTATTATATTCTATACTCGTGTTTTGACCCTTCTCATGTCTCTTAGCCACTTGGCTTGCAGTTCATTTATTATTATATGTCTTGACCCTTTGGATTTGCACATTCAGGTTCTGTAGCTAGATCAGAGTGGAGTTGTCCACCGTAGCTCGAGCTCTTCTTGCGAGCGGGCATCCTAGCTTCAGCTCCTTGTGCCTGACTTCTCTTGACTCACGAGATCTCCATCCTACTCGTGAGCTCTTTTGTACTCTTGATGTATATTTTACTTTTGGACTGAGTTGTGATAAAAGACATATGTGTTATGTAATGTTTATCATATACTGTGATGACTTTGTACTGTATCTTTCGTGTTGGCATATGTATGTTTGCCACGTTTCGTGTGCACTCTGATTTCTTGTTGTGCTTTTATGCTTAGCGTATATACGTGGGGGCACTTTCTGACCTTCGTATATGCGTCAGTGACGTCCCCGTATCTGTGAAATCGGG
>JAVJIF010026248.1:0-64194 GCA_038442645.1 Agave tequilana
AAACTACCATTTATGGTTTCAATGCCAATGGTACGCGCCCAATGGGGAAGATTAAACTCAAATGTCTGATTAGGGGACCTAAGATCTAAAGTGACGTGTTATGTTATTTACGCCGATACTTCGTACAATTTGCTGCTGGGACGACCGTGGATTCATCGCAACTCCATCGTCTCTTCTACTCTCCACCAAATTATGAAGTATATTGACGAAGATGGAAAAGTCCGAACGTTGATCGCTGAAAGGCATCCGTTCAAGAGGTAGAGAACTACTTCATAGACTCCTTCCTGTACCAGAATTCTCTAGAGATGAACGAGAATCCCCAACCAGAGGAGCCAGACTCTAGTAATGAAGATGATATTGAACCAGAGGCTGAGGAAGAATGTCTTTGGGCCACTTGTAGCAAGCATTAATAAAATCGATGTCAATAACACTGCCAATGATGTAGGTGAGTGGTATATTAATGAAGAATTAGATTTGTCATACCTTTCTGTGTTTGCTTCTGATTTTGTGCCATCAGATACTAGTACCGATGTAAGTGATGACGCTTGGTCGGCAATAGATGCCTGACATCATTGCATGTACGGTGAGGTCATCTCTCACAGTATATCAAGGCATCAATGAAGCTCAAGAATCTTTATTTAAGGTCCCAGCAAGACGCAAAAGGTAAAAATCGATCCTCTTCGGAATAATCAAGTCTGAATCAATAACTCGCGAAGACTCAGTAAGCAGAATGAACCACCTCAATTCTCTCATTATGAGCCAAATATACTCAAATGATGGAGAACATAGGTATGACCTGACAAGTGGTCCTGGCTTGAGCTTTGGCAAAGGAAGGAGAACATTGCTTCTATCCTTCGTCCCAAAAAGGGAAAGCCCCTAATTCTTATCATCAAACTCGTAGGGGTTGGGATATGTGTCAACTCCAATCCTGTTAGCCTCTAAGTCAGAAGAGTCATTATATCATAATCACTTGTCAGGCACGTCATCGTGGGAGGCAAACATCAGTGTCGGCAGCATTTTCTAAGAACGTTCGGTAAACATGGTTTCAACAAGCCACCCGGAAGATAGAGATGAAGAAATGATCCAGTCGGATACAGATCCTTAGATCAAATACCTAAATACTCTCTGGGATATTCGCTTCGAACAATACGAACTACTCACGGAGGATAAGATCTCCCAGACAATCTGGGAGATGAGATGAATCCTAAGCCATCTTTATAAGCGAAAACCTTATCACCCTCCGAGAAGGAAGATCTAATATCTCTTGTGCGAGATTATATAGATGTTTCGCTTGGAACTACGAGGATATGCCTCGGGGATCCTCAAGTGGCTATGCATCGCCTCAACATCAATCCGGATGCAAAACCCGTCAAGAAACAGTAGTGATGTTTCATCCAGAGATAACGGAAGCGATCCAGTTAGAAGTCAAGAAGCTTATAGACTCTGATTCATCAGGGAAGAATAACACCCTGATTGGGTAGACAATATCGTCCATGTCACCAAGAAGAATAGGAAGATTGGATTTGTATTAACTTTCGTGATCTAAATGAGGCGTGTCCTAAAGATGAATTTCCCCTTCCAGTCATGGATGTCATAATCGACAACACGTGTGGTTGAACGAATGTTTTTCCTGGACAAATTCTCAGGATACAATCAAATCAAGATATACCCTGATGATGGAAGCATACATCTTTCAGGACACCATTGGGGGTATATTGTTATACTGTCATGCTCTTCAGATTGAAGAATGCGAGGACAACATACCAGAGAGCTATGAATGCAATTTTCCACGAGCATATACGTAAAACAGTGGAATGCTACGTTGACGATATTGCAGTAGTAAAAGCTATACCAAAGGCGATCACATAACAGATCTGAAGACAGTATTAGATATCATGCGGGCGCATCAATTGAAGATGAATCCTACAAATCCTTCCTGGGGGTGGCCAGTGGTAAACTCCTAGGGTTTGTTGTTAAATCCAAAGGAATCCACCTTCACTTGTCAGGCACGTCTTCATTCAGAGATGCAACCTCCAAAAAAGTCTTAGAGCTTAGAGGATTGCAAGGGCGGCTGACATATATAAGAAGGCTTATCTTAAATCTCTCAGGACGATGCCAACCCTTCACCAAATTAATAAAGAAGGGAGTTTCATTCATTTGGGATGATGCATGCCAAAAAGCATTTGAGGAAATCAAGCGGTACCTCACGCATCCACCGTCCTTATAGCTTCGGTATCAGGAAACTTTTTCTAATATACGTTCGAGCGATGGATCATTCTTTAGAGCTTTACTAGCCCAAAATAATGATTAGGGATACGAGCAAGCAATCTACTATCTGAGTAGAATTATGATTGGAGCCGAATATCGGTACTGTCCAATCGAAAAAGAATGCTTGGCATTAGTCTCACCATCCAGAAGATGCGCATGACTGGTGGGCAAACTATACACGCCATATCAAAAGTCAATCCTTAAAGATTGCTTATGATGAAGCTATCGTCACTGAATGGTCGATTGGTAAAATGGGCCATATTGCTCTCCCAATATAAGATGCAATTCCTGCAACAAAAAGCTGTGAAGGGACAAGCAGTGGCAAACTTCTTAGTTGAGCATGCAGATCCAAGAATGACCAAACTTTATGAAAATCTCCTAGACGAGGTCGCTGAAGTTTGCTTGACCCAGACGTCTTTCGAAGGACAGGTGTGGCAACTCTTCTTCGATGCATCAAGAACGGGTTCTCGAGGAAATATCGTAGCAGGAGTTGGGGTAGTACTTGTCTCCCCATAGAACTATGTAATCCCTCGTGCATTCTCATTAACTGAGCCGTGTTTCAACAATGTAGGAGAGTACAATGCTCTCATAATCGGGATGCAAATTGCCGATGAGATTGGCGTTAAAAATCTCAAAGCATACGGTGATTCAAAGCTTATCGTTAACCAGGTTCGCGGGGAGTATGAAGTTAGACATGAAGACTTAGTACCCTATCACAATGCAACTATCCACATGACAGAGACGTTCAGAAACTTCTACATCGATCATGTACCTCGCCGCCAAAAATGCGCATGCAGATGCACTGGCGTCTCTCGCTGCTTCCTTGGCTTTCCAGCCGGAGCGGCAGAGAAAGTACTCATCTACAGCCATGACTTTGTTGGCCCAGAGGCCTTCCACTCTAGTTTTGATGATGATTAACTCATGTAGTTATGTTTACTAATAATCTTGTGTTGTTTAAGTTTCAGATCATTTAGCAAGATATTAGTTGGTGATTAGCTTCAACAAGGAGTTTAGAAGCTTTTTGGTGATTCCAGTGCCCGAGCATCAAGATCATACCTTTGCACTCGGTGGATCACGGAGTTTGGGATCGAGTCGACTTGAAGATGGAAGATCGTCAAGAAGACTTAAGTATCGATAGTTTAGTTTAGTGTGTTTAGATCCTTTTGTAAAGCTTAGAATAGTTGATATGCTCAAGTGCACAACACACACGTTTTATGTTTATGGATTGGTTTTCATGAATAGTTAGATCAAAATAAGTTTACCTTGGTTTTTATGTATATTAGATGTATTCTATATACATACATGCTTACATGAGTTATACAAACTTATTTTGACTTTCCTATTCATGTATGAAAAATCAAAGTTTGATAAAATACAAGTTTTAGTTTTTGATTAAATTTGCAAGACACAAAAATGATTCAAATGTTTTATATTGTCTTGAAATTTTTTATCACAAGTTTGTATTTCTATATAAAATCTTAAAAGAATTTTTATGGAGTTTTTAGAAGAGATAAAAGAAGTTTCAAAATTACTTTACCCAGTTTCTGACCCAGATTGTGGCTGACAGGCCAGGTCGGTCGACCGCAGGGTCGGCCGCACCAAAGGCCGGTCGACCGTTACGGTCGACCGACGTGCACAGCCTTGTGCACGTCTGGCAGACAATGGACCGGTCGGCCGGTCGGTCGGCCGGACCAGAGAGCTTTGCTCTCTGTATCTGGGCGGTCGACCGGCCGGTCGACCGCCAACGGTCGTTGGGCCATCCCGGTCGACCGCCCCGGTCGACCGCCAGCCTGTCAGGCTGACGGATCAGCCTAACGGCTAGTTTTCTGTTTGGGCTATAAATACCCCATCTCTTTGGGGATTTTGATAAGACTTTTGAAAAGAAAAATTTCTGTGTTTCTCTATTGTTTAAACAAGTTTTCAAAATAGTTTTTGTGCCAAAAGATCAATCTTATTTGTTTTAAAGTGTTTTGTTTATTTCAAAGAGAATAGGTTTTTGGGAATTGTTTCTTGATCTAAAATTCTATATTCATTTGGTATTTTTCCCAAGAGATTTCTTTGATCAAAAACACTTGTTTTCCACACTTGAGCTATATCTTCTATCCTAATCTATTAGGATCTTTGTTTTGTGAAAAAGAGGAAAGAGGAGTTGTTTGTGGTTGAAACATACCACTAGTTGTAAACCCTCATTTGCTTTGTTGTATCCCTCTTGGTGAGGTTGATTGGGTTGTTGGTTTGCTCCCTCTTTGGTAGAGGTGGAGATTGGTGTTTGCTCCTCTTGTGTGAGGTGGAGCTTGGTGGTTTGTACCCTCTTCGGTAGAGGTGATTGTGGTTGTTTGGCTACGGGCCTACCCCTCGGTTGTGAGGCGGTGTTTGAGAGAGGAGTCGGTACTTAGTGTTGTAACAAATCCTCCTCGGTGGAGGTTCCCTCGGTGGGAGAAAAGTGGATTAGAAATCCTTCTCGGTGAAGGCGGGGGACGTAGAGCTAGGGGCTCGAACCTCGGAACATATCTTTGTGTTTGCGTTTGATCCATGTTCTTCTAACCCTCTCTCTCTCTTTTATTTGTGCAAAGCATCATTCATTCATTCATATCTTATTGCTTGCATTTGTGCCTTGCATTGTTTCATATTGTTCATCTTTATATGCTTGGCTTGCTTGGTGTGTGCCTCACTTAGACTTAACCACAAGAGCTTCATATAGCACCTCAACCCTTATCTAGGGGAATCAAGAGGAGTTAGTCCAGAGCCCTTCACGGGAAATTCGGCTACACTTGTTGGTTGTATTAAGTTTGTGCAAATTTGTCTTAGCTTTCGCATTAGTTTCTAGATTAGCATAATCACCTATTCACCCCCTCTAGGTGGTTTTCAATTGGTATCAGAGCCTACGCTCCTGATACTTAGGTTTAACAACCTAGGAGTGAGATCTTGGTTTAGCTAATCTATCATTTGCATTTGCACATATTTTTGTTTGCACACATTTCGTTTGGACCCATGGACTTCATGACCCCTCCTGTGTTTGATTCTTCCAAACATTATTGTTTGGAAGACTAGGATGTCCATCTATTTACAAGCCCTAGGATATAAGGTTCACCTTACCATTACCAAGGAATCCTACCTTAGTGATAGCAAGCATATAGAGGCCAATGCACTAGCCCTTGAGGCTATTAGAAGCACGCTTTCAAAAGAATATCTTATGCATGTTTCTAACCTTGATTTCGCCTTTTGCAGTGTGGAACAAGTTGACAACCACAACCACCTCCAAGCTTCAATTGCTAATCTAACGGAGGAATCTAGTGGAGAATCCGACTCACAATGCTATATGGTCCAAGGGAATGACTCCCTTGAGGTACAATCGGAAACTCAACTAGATAGTTTTGATCTAGTTCTTCATGTGATGAAAATATTGATGCCCATGCTTTGAATGAAGAACTATCTATTGTGTGTGAAAAATTATTGGAAAAAATATAACATTTTGAAAAAGAAAAGTCTAGGCTTTAATAATAAAAGTAAAAATTTGCTTTCTAGACTTGATATTGTTTTGCAAGAAAAGGTGGAGATTCAAATGAAAGGGATTTATTAAAATCTCAACTTGATCTTGCACTAAAAGAAATGAAGTTTTAAAATCTAAAAATGATTGTGAAATTATTTTGAAGAAAAAATGAAACTTGTCTTCAAAAGTTAGTTTTATTGTAAAAGAAAATAATTCTTTGAAAATAAAAATTGATTCTATTTCAAAGGATTTAGAAATTTGTTTAAAGAAAAATGAAGTTTCGCAAAATAAGATTGATGCTCATGTTTGCCATGCTAGAGTAGCTTCACATAGTTCACCTATTGCATGTGCCACCTCTTCTTTAATTAATAATGATATATCCATGCTTAAGAAGAGTGTAGATTGTTTGGGCTCCACTTTGAGCCAATGTGCCATGAACCATACTCGCTTGGAATCCTTGGTTCGAAAGAAATAAGTTCCATCTATGCATGCACACCATCCACGGCATACACATGCTCCTCACAGACACCATCATCACTTGTATGCTCATGTGTACACATGTACACATTGTGGACGTAAGGGCCACCTTGCTAAATTTGTTTTGATCGTATACATGATTATAATTTAGCAAATAATTTTGTTTGGGTTAGAGAAGGGACTAACCCCCATGGACCCAAAGGAGTATGGGTACCAAAGACCACCCCTATTGTATTGATGTAGGTGTGGGCTCTCGCATGACGTGAGAGTAGCGGTACCTTGGAGTGGATGCGTTCCGAGCTTCATGGAAATCATTTGGATGCATCACTTTCAAGGGATGTTTGGTGGAGATGACCACCTTGTTTTGGAGTCATGGAGAGTTGCCTCATAGGTTTGGTAACAGTCTCTTACTCCGTATTTATATTTATGCATGCTTTTCATGTTCATTATTTATAGCATGTTTTGTTGTTTATATGATCATTATGTTAATGCCATGTTTATTAGACCCTTGACATGCATGTATAGCATTTTGAGACACCCATATTTATATGGACCCATATTTAGTGTTCTCACCATTGTTTAGCTATAATGTATATTATAGCTCTAATAACATGTGAATTTACATAATAATCATGTTTTTGATATAAGTAAATACCTATTCTTAATGATTTATATTTTGTTTTTATGCTTCATGATTTGATTACATGTTTAGATGTTAGTTTTCATTAAAACTAGGATATATACTTGTACATATAGTGGGCCACAAATAAATCTATATATGTTTGAGTTTGAATGCTTATTTGAACCCATTAGATGTGCTAGTATAGTCTAGTTTTGATGATCCATACATTTTAAACTTGTATTCCCATTTGAATTTATTTATGATCATGTGTTTTCATTTCATGTATATGTCTATTTGCCAAACTTTAAGATATACATGTATACCCTTGAGTCATTGCCTTTCATGCAAATCTATATATATATGGACTCAATTGTGTTTAGGGATATGTATGTATACTTTTTGTGTTGACAAATCATACATATACCCTGAAGTACAAATTTGTTTTTAATGGAAATTTAGTTTTTCATGTTATTCATGTTTTTCATGTGTTTATGTTTAACTTCATGTATATGTCCATCTTGTTCAAACTATTGACTATACATATACATCCTTTTTGAGCCACGTGCCTTCATGCATATATCTTAGTGGATTCGTTGTGTTTGGATATGTATGTATACTTTAGATTGTATAAGACATACATATACCTTGAAGATAAATAGTTTTTAATGAGTTTTTATGTTTAAGGAATAATTGAGCTTAATTGAATATACTTTCATGATCATGATCTTCACATTTTTAAGTATGCACTCACCCTACTTGTTTGCTCATGTTTTGTTTTCATGAGTCCTATATGTGCTTATTGACTTGAGTGTTGAATATCATGTGGATTTCATGTTTATGAAAATATTTTGTTTTTATTCCTTACTTGAAGGATTTCGTACTAGTTAACAAAACTTTTCATTATAACTAGTTCGTATTCTTCGTTTATTAATATGAGGTATACACTTGCTATTATTGTTGTTTCAATTGGTATCATTGAATTCTTTCAATTGGTATCAATTTGATCTTCTTGTATACTCATATGTGTTTTATATATGTATGCTTTCAATTCTAATGGTATCAATTTCATTTGGTATCTAATTTTCATACATATATGCTTTATTTGTGCTTATTATATCCTATATCTTGAGCACAAATTTTGTTTATGCTAAGTTTGAGCTCCATCTTTGTTTCAATTGATTTAGCTTTCAATTGGTATTCTTAAACAAGCTTATGCATGTGTTTAGTTTGTATTTCATAAAGGGGGAGAAAATTCGATTTCATATTTCAATTGGTATTTGTATTTCCACTCCCTTACTTTATGCTAGAAAATAAAAATTTCAAATTGATATCATATACTTAAAAAGAAAAATACTCTCTTTTGATATCAAGATGTTAATGATTTCAATTGGTATCTCAAATTTTGTTTAAAGAAAATATTTAAAAGTTTTTGATTTGTATTGCCTACATGCAGGAGAGCTTAACATCTCTTCTACTTATAGATTCATGTTGAGTGTATCTTGTATTGAGGAGCTTGAGAACTCTTCTTTATAGGTACACGTGTGTAGGGGGAGCTTCACATCTCCTCTTATACATTACAGATTATGTGTTATGTGAATTAGGGCTTGTCATCCCTTCTTCATGTAATGCATATTTGTAGGGAAGCTAACTTAGCGTCTTCCTCTTCATGAATGTATATCGCATATACCATTTATTGATCTATGTTTACTTTCAATTGGTATCAAGATGCTACTTTGACATATTTTCAATTGATATCTTAATTGATTGTCACCCCTATATTGATATTTTTTGTTTTAGACAAAAAGGGGGAGAAAAATTTATTGTTTTGCTTTAGCTTTTACCCCTTTATTGATGATTGACAAAATGGGGAGAAAGATTTGAGTTTGTTTGAGTTTGTTTGAGCTTTATATATGCATATTTATGTTTTGCATATATTAAGTTTAATTTAGTTTAATTTTAATGGTATCTAGAGCATGTTTTGTTTTTGAACATTTCATTGGGTATCTAGAGCCTTTTTATTGTTTATGCATGATTCTGCATTGTCATTCATTACATATTTATTATTTATTTGTTTTATGCATGAGTTAAGGGAGAGCTTTTGAAGCTTAACTTTAATCCATGCATATATAACTCCATGAGTTTTGTCATCATCAAAAAGGGGGAGATTGTGGCCAGAGGCCTTCCACTCTAGTTTTGATGATTAACTCATTTAGTTATGTTTACTAATAATCTTGTGTTGTTTAAGTTTCATATCTTTAGCAAGATATTAGTTGGTGATTAGCATCAACAAGAGTTTAGAAGCTTTTCTTGGTGATTCCAGTGCCGAGCATCAAGATCATACCTTTGCACTCGGTGGATCACGGAGTTTGGATCGAGTCGACTTGAAGATGGAAGATCGTCAAGAAGACTTAGGTATCCATAGTTTAGTTTAGTGTGTTTAGATCATTTGTAAAGCTTAGAATAGTTGATATGCTCAAGTGCACAACACACACGTTTTATGTTTATGGAATTGGTTTTCATGAATAGTTTAGATCAAAATAAGTTTACCTTGGTTTTTATGTATATTAGATGTATTCTATATACATACATGCTTACATGAGTTATACAAACTTATTTGACTTTCCTATTCATGTATTGAAAAATCAAAGTTTGATAAAATACAAGTTTTAGTTTTTGATAAAATTTGCAAGACACAAAAATGATTCCAAATGTTTTATATTGTCTTGAAATTTTATCACAAGTTTGTATTTCAATATAAAATCTTAAAAGAATTTTTATGGAGTTTTTAGAAGAGATAAAAGAAGTTTCAAAATTACTTTTACCCAGTTTCTGACCCATATTGTGGCTGACAGGCCAGGTCGGTCGACCGCAGGGTCGGCCGCACCAAAGGCCGGTCGACCGTTGCGGTCGACCGACGTGCACAGCCTGTGCACGTCTGGCAGACAATGGGCGGTCGGCCGGTCGGTCGGCCGGACCAGAGAGCTTTGCTCTCTGTATCTGGGCGGTCGACGGGATGGCCCAACGGTCATATTTATGACCGTTGGCGGTCGACCGGGCCGGTCGACCGCAAGCCTGTCAGGATGACAGATCAGCCTAACGGTTAGTTTTCTGTTTGGGCTATAAATACCCCATCTCTTTGGGGATTTTGATAAGACTTTTGAAAAGAAAAATTTCTGTGTTTCTCTATTGTTTAAACAAGTTTTCAAAATAGTTTTGTGCCAAAAAGATTAATCTTATTTGTTTTAAAGTGTTTTGTTTATTTCAAAGAAAATAGGTTTTTTGGAATTGTTTCTTGATCTAAAATTCTATATTCATTTGGTATTTTTCCAAGAGATTTTCTTTGATCAAAACACTTGTTTTCCACACTTGAGTTATATCTTCTATCCTAATCTATTAGGATCTTTGTTTGTGGAAAAGAGGAAAGAGGAGTTGTTGTGGTTGAAACATACCACTAGTTGTAAACCCTCATTTGCTTTGTTGTATCCCTCTTGGTGAGGTTGATTGGTTGTTGGTTTGCTCCCTCCTTGGTAGAGGTGGAGATTGGTGTTTGCTCCCTCTTGTGTGAGGTGGAGCTTGGTGGTTTGTATCCCTCTTCGGTAGAGGTGATTGTAGTTGTTTGCTACGGGCCTACCCCTCGGTTGTGAGGCGGTGTTTGAGAGAGGAGTTCGGTACTCCTAGTGTTGTAACAAATCCTCCTCGGTGGAGGTTCCCTCGGTGGGAGTATAGTGGATTAGAAATCCTTCTCGGTGAAGGCGGGGACGTAGAACTAGGGGCTCGAACCTCGGAACATATCTTTGTGTTTGCGTTTGATCCATTGTCTCTTAACCCTCTCTCTCTTTTATTTGTGCAAAACATCATTCATTCATTCATATCTTATTGCTTGCATTTGTGCCTTGTATTATTTCATATTGTTCATCTTTATATGCTTGGCTTGCTTGTGTGTGTGCCTCCCTTATACTTAACACAAGAGCTTCATATAGCACCTCAACCCTTATCTAGGGGAATCAAGAGGAGTTAGTCCAGAGCCCTTCACGGGGAATTCGGCTACACTTGTTGGTTGTATTAACTTTGTGCAAATTTGTCTTAGCTTCCGCATTTAGTTTCTAGATTAGCATAATCACCTATTCACCCCCCCTCTAGGTGGTTTTCAGACTTGTATTGTCCGAAACTCATCTCGAAAATGATCAGATTTCAGAAGGGAACCTTCAAGTCAAAGAAACTCTAGAGACTTCAACAGGTCCAGAGTTCAGGGATTGGCGATTCCCGTACATTGACTCTGCATTGTACGGCATCCTGCTTGATGACCTAAAGAGGCGGCTGCCATTAGAAGGAAGACCTCTAAATTTTATTACAATGCGATCACAAGGGCACTGTACCGCCGATCACGTGATGGAATCCTCCTCCACTGCCTGTTATACAAAAAGGCACAGGAAATACTCAAAGAGGCTCATGACGGCATGTGTGGAGCTCACCAACCTGGTCCAAAACTTGGAGATTGACTCTGAAAACTCAGATATTATTGGCCAAAGATAATCCCTGACGCCATCGCTTATGCAAGCAATGCCACGCTTGTCAGATCTATGGTGCTTCATTCACCAGGCACCGGGACATCTTCGCCCTATAACTTCTCCTGGTCATTTGAAATGTGGGGAATGGATGTGGTTGGTCCTATCATCCCACCTTCATCAAAAAGACATCGATTATCATAGCCAAACCGATTACTTCTTTAAATGGGCTGAAGCTATCCCTTGAGGGAAGTGTTTCCATTAGTTTGCAAAGGGAAAACTTACAAAAAGAGTTTGAGGAGCTAAATTACAAGTATTCTTAAAAAGATTACAAGTAGATCTCCTCAGAGATTCTGGAGAAGTGTGCCGATAGGAGTCTGGTCAGCGCGCGACCACTTTGTCCCTTTGACGATGCGAGCGATGAGATTCCCTTCTCGCCTGGTTCCGGGAATCAGAGAATAGAGGATTGGTAGAAACCCTCTTGCTACTTCTCAAAACCGCCTTCTGTGAGGAATTCCTTCTCGCCTGGTTCCAGAGATCCTTGAGGAAAAGAGGTTGTTAGGGTATACACCCTGAAAAGAGAAGTATTTCTCCTGAAAGGTCTCTGAATTAGAGAACGCATGGTGTGTTATGAAGAAGTCCGATTCTCCTGATCAGCAGAGGATTGATTGGGAGAAGAAGCCCACTTTGATTGATCGCCGATCTCTGGATTCCCCTTTTTTTTGACCCCCCTTCTCCCTTGTGCCCTGGCGGGCTATTTATAGGGAGAGCAAGGATATAATCGTCCCTTGAAGATATGGAAACAGATTGAACCGAATCTGTTTAAAATCTAGAAAGTAGCCTTGCTGCGAGGCTAGTAGGATAGCTTCTGCGGAGCTAGAAAATGGCAAGTCGGTTGATCTTTCCGATTTGTTTTGATCCCTTCCATATCGTTGAAGGATTTTCTCTGATCCTCTTACTCGTTTCAAGAGAGTCAAGAGATTGCGGCAATCACCTGCCTATTTGAATCCCGATTGGATTTGATTTGCTTGGATCCGATCTTATCAGGAGATTTGATTGGTCAAGGTTGACCATAGCAAACTAATAGCGGAGCTGCCCGCTTTGAAGCTCATAGCGGAGCTAGAGGCAACTCTTGGCGAGGTCGAAAAGAGGCTTTTCGCGCGAAGCTATCAGTTAGCTTCCTGGCGATGCTCTGGATGATGCTAGCCTCTCAAACGAGGCTATCTCCTTGGGCTAATGTAATGCTAAATGCTAGCATTTTAGACCTGCTGAGGTCTGTTTAGAAACAATCCGGGTTCACTGTTCTACTTGCTGGATCAGTGGAGTCCAAAACCGCTTCCTTGTCCCTTGGAGGTGGATGAAAATTGGTCTTCAGCTCGTCTGTCGCTAGACATTGTTCGGACCAATGAG
This sequence comes from Agave tequilana, assembly GCA_038442645.1. Classification (NCBI taxonomy): domain Eukaryota; kingdom Viridiplantae; phylum Streptophyta; class Magnoliopsida; order Asparagales; family Asparagaceae; genus Agave; species Agave tequilana. The sequence continues at coordinate 12,773 of JAVJIF010026248.1, forward strand.
AATCTTGTCTTTTTTAAGTGTCAACAAGACCCCCTTCAAAGTTTTCGAGAGTCTGCAATAGCTCAGACTCTGAAACACTTTGAACTGCTGTGATCGATGGTGTGTGGAGTATAAACGTCGCCATGATGGTTGAGTTCAGCTTCGCCTTCAATCCTGCTTTGGGATGAATTCGCCGAAGAATTGCACTGGTTCGCGAGTAGCTTCGCGTCGGGGTAGCTCCGCGTCTGGGCTTCCAAAAATAAGTTCACTTTGGAACTCCTGTTGCCTTTTCAAAGCCAACTGCCGTGGGGTGATTACGAGGAGGATTATTCCTTCTTTTGCGCCAATCGAGGGAGATGTTCTCCGATTTGCATGTTTCCAAGAGAGGATACTCCCTTTCTTCAAGGCGTCATAAGTGCCTTTTATGAGGGAGATGTTTTCTCCCTTTGCACGGTTCCAAGGGAAAAACCATCCCTTCCATCAAGGCGCAATAAATGCCTTGAATGCGCTCGTGCTTCCACGCTTGGGGTGGTCGTACTCAGGCCATGGGGCCTATAAATAGGACACTTGAGGTCCTCTGAAGAGAAGTGCTTTGCCTCTCTTCTCTTCTCTTGGTTTGAAAGAGATACTCAGATCTCTGAACTAGTGGGAATGCCCACTTGGTCATTATCCGGCCAAGGACCGGTAAGTCTTGATCGTTCAACGACTTCACCGATTTTAGGGAATTCATCTCCCTTGGTTTAGCTTTGACAGCTGCTTTAGGGATTGACTTCCCTTGCTCTTCATCTTGCACTTGGCTGATCTGCAGAGAAGAATTTCAGCACAGCTTCCCTGTGAAGCTACCATCTTGACTTAATCAGAGAAAGATCACTGCATGTTAAGTCCGCTACACAGGCAGAACTTAGGACTTGGTCTCTTCAAAGTTGAGCCAGTCTTGCCATATTGGTGAATGTTGAGACTGTTTCTCACAAGATCAGTCTGACTTTGCCGTAGAGGTGAGGCTAGGACTTGGCGTTTGCTGAGCTAGTCCATTAGTTGCTGTGCAGGCGGAGCTTGTCCTCTGCTGAAGTCGGATTGCTTTGCCGCCCCAAGAATCTGACTTAATATCTTTGCAGCCTCTTTTTTTTTTTTTCTATGCTTAACTGCTAACTTGCTCCAATTTGCCTTGCAGCGAGCTATGCTTGCCAGTCTGGTAATCTTGATGGAAGAAACCATGAAATTGCCTTATGCTTCCCCGGTTGAAGCTTTACTTTTAAGCAGGAGGAACAATTCGGGGCAGCGGATGCGCGTCCCAGGGGCTGTTGGCAGCCTCTTATCCGTGATGATTCGTTCTGAGGTGAGGCTGGCTGCCGCTTTTACCGGAGGTGATCCGCTTCAAGATCATGGGCGTCGCCTGTGGGATCGTCGGCACCATTGCCGACTTTCAACTTTGGTGGCCTTTGATGGCAATCCACTTCGGGAAAGTGGGCATCGCGCCTGTTAGATCACTGGTATCACTGCCGATTCCCATTATACGTGATCTATCGTGTTGGCGGCGATAGGTTTTTATTGCCAGGCTTCACCAAAAATGGCCTGGCATGATCTGCCATTTTGTGGAGAAAAGTGACCGTTGTCCTTGTGGCACCATCTGTTCATATGCGAAGGGTTACGACCTTTTGCCGGAGGAAGGCCTTTCCTGTCCCGTTGATTTGGTTTGAAAGCAGATAAAACCGCTTGTATGCCTCAAATGATCTGTTGGGCAACTGGATGTATTGTATAAAACACAACTTTGATGTAATATCAATGTACCCTTCCTGTAAATCAATGAAAGTTCATCTTCCGATCATCTGATTTTTTGCTTGCTTTCACTGAGAGTCTGGCCATAGCTGGGCTAAACTGTGTGCGGAGCTAAGGACATAGTCCTTTCTTCGAATGATTTTCGCGAGACTGGCATGTCCCGCGAGCAGCACATTTTTGGAGGGCTAAGGTAAGCCTCTCGGCTAAGCCCTTGAAGGATTGTGCGAACTCCGCACTTTGCTCCTGTGCGAAGTTAACCTTTAGTGGGGTTGAACTGTCGCCCTTGGGAAAGCGCCTCAGGCGCTTCGGGCACTGTTTCGAATTAATTCAAAACGGCGGCATGGCCCTGTTTTTGAGGTCTCGTTTCAGGCGCTGATTGGCCTATAAAAGCCGATCGGGCTGAACATGGAAAAGATCTCCTTTTTCAGAGAAATTTCTGTCTTTTCCTCTCCTTCTTCCTCCTTTGCTTCAGAGTTCTTTGAGAACCCTTGCATTTCTTCGATGGCGCCCAAAAGACGAGCGGGTAAGGAAGCAGCGACTTCTGCAGCGGAGGGCGTTCCTCCTCCGGTCATCGAGCGACCAGTCACCGGTAATGAATTTTCCTGTCTGATTGGAGACCGAGGTCTCTTTTCCTTTGGAGCCAGTCATTTTGCTATTTAGGACGATCGAATGGGATCTATCCTCATTAGGGAACTCATTTCCCTGAACTTCCCTATTTTCTTTGCACCAGGGAAGTAAGAACTGAACAGTTCTTCTTTTAGGCTTCTGTAGGAAGCCATTGCTTGGCAGTCTCCATCCTGTTGAGGAACAGGATATGGGTCTGTTCCTTCAGTCGTGGCCACGAAGGACGATTATTGACCATGATGTCCTTTTGATGACGTCAGCCCTTAGGGCTATGCCACTTCCTGCTTTAAACGAAGTTGGCGCTTTGGATATTTTCTGCAAAGATGCAGTCTTATCCATGAAGCGAAGCTTTTTTAAAACTATCGCCTTGCAGGCTCTGCTTGCTGGGCGAGGCTATGCCTTAGTGAATTTTTATGCTTTCGCATCCACTTGATTGGTGAACTAATCATAGCTCATTTCTGTTTTTGCAGTACATTACGCCTCCGGCCTTCAGAACAGTCTGTTCGGTCTAGCCAGTCGAGCAGGCGGAAACATCAGCTTGCAGTTCTATGGGCAGGCTTCATTGTTCAGCGAGCCGAGCTCCCTTGTACGGGATACGCTCATCCAGGACGGTCGTCCGCAGGCCATGCGGAGCATCTGACTACGGCTCCGCTTGAAGATATCGACCGTCAGGCTTACAGAAAGCCTGACTTCATGTTCGGGGATGCTGCACCTGATCCCGATCGCCAGCTGCAGGCCGGTGAAGGCCAGTGGATCTTCCAGTTGGATGGCGAGAGATTCTATCTCCCGTCCACTAAGCGGCATTTTGCTTTGTCTTCCTTTGCGAGCGTGACTCAGGCTCGGAAGATGGCATGGGGCGTGAGCCTAAATGCCGAGTCTGTGAGTGTCGGGAGGTTGACATTCCAGTCCGGCTATTCGAGGGCGGGCCATCCTCGTAGCATAATGGGGCTATACCCTGGGAAAGTATCGCGGGACCTTCCAGTAGGAGAGAACCCAGCTGTGGCGCCGACCTTTGGCACTCAGTTCTGCAAAGTTGACGGGAACTACCCTGCCACCGATTTCAGGACTCCTGGTTGGGTCCACCCTCCTAGGTCGTGGTGGGCGGAGTTGACCAACTATATCCTCACTCATTTTGAGGGGGACTTAGAGAGGTTAAACCTCCATGAGGCCGTCAGGGCGACCTGCTACGGCATTGAGATGAAGGTGGCGTGCTTCTACGCCATCCTTGAGTTGTACTGCCCGGCCTCGGGGACTTTCTTCACCCCGGTTGGTGAGTTGGGCATGGCCCTGCACGAGATGCGGGAGATCTCTGCTTTGCCCTTCGGGTCTCTTCTGTACGAAGAGTACTTTCCCTGTGAGGCGGAGTTGGCTCTCTTGGAGAAGCAAGAGCCTGCTTTGCTTGAGACATATCGGGAATTGATGTGTCACTTGCACATTTGTTCCAGCATCCACACTGGTGGCAAGGGTAGCTCGAAGAGCTTAAAGAGCTGGGGGAACTACTTGTTCCGGATATGACTAGTGCGCCTGAGGCAGCTCATTGCGGAGTTGCTGAAGAAGACATCTTGGCAAGGATGGAGATGCATGCTGAAAAGGACATCGTCGTGGCAGAAGATGATGGTCCTTTCGGGAAGGGTGATGTTCTTCGGAGCTTTCACCATCAGGCCCGTCGGCCTATGTCTCACAAGGCGTTGCTGGCCGGCTTCTTAACCATCTGGTTAAAGAAGTGTGTCGTGCCTTCTTCTTCGGGTGAAATCGTCTACCCGAATGTGCTGCTGCCTGCCGTCCGCTTGGTCCATGGCCACCGTCTGGGTCTTCTCCCGGCCATGGTGTGCTGTATTCAGAGGGGCCTTCGTGCACTGACGGAGGCTTTCTGCAGGCCAATGGCGTCAAGGCGAGGGAAGGGTGCCGTCCTGCCTTGTGACGGACCCAATCCTAGGGTAGGTTTACCGTACACCTACTTGATGGCGTGGTTCACCTTGCACTGCCCCAGTTTGATTGGAGGTGGGGAAGACCCTCCGCAGGGTGTTCAAACGGCGCTTCTCCGTCGCTTTGAAGGCCGTTCGTGGCAGAAAACTTATGTGGCTGAGGCCCGTAAGTTAGTGCGTCGTTATGACGCTTATAGCCTGTTCCGTTGTTTTCCTCGCCTGCGGGGTGCAGGATACAACGAGGAATTCCATGATGTGGAGTCAGGTCGATCTCCCATGAGTCGGGGTGTTTTCGAGTGGCTGGTCTGTATCCGGCCCTCGCATTTGCTGTACAGGAGTGGGGATACCTGCTACCTGGAGCCCTACGTCCCGAGCCGGTTTGCCCGCCAATTTGGGTATGACCAGTTGTATGTGGGCAACCCCAATCCGGACCTGGCTTTCATGGGGAGCCTCATTGATGGGGCTCGTGCTTGGCGGTTCTTTACCGCGGATGGCACTGGAGCATGGCTACGCACGCCGTTGAGGGATCCCGGCCTTTGGACGACCCTGTGTTTCTGCCAATGGTATGCGGCTTCGAACTCCACACCTGCTGGGTTTAATGCCAACCGTTCGGGTGTGAAGTTAATTTCTCATCGGATGAGGCAAAAGGCTTCTGATAAGATGGAGGGCAAACGAGTCTGTGTTCCTGGCATAGAGGAGTTCATCGCTGTAGATGACAGCGGGGCTTCTGATGCGGGGAGCCCTCGCTTCGAGGCAGAGACGAGGGCTGATGCCCATGAAGCTGATACTCGTGAAGCCGGTTCTGGTGTAGTGGGGACAGCTTCCCCACGACATGTGGAAGAAGTGGAAGAAGAGGATTCTGATGTCCACTTCAAGAGGAAGCGTGGGAGTGGATCCCGTAGGAAGTCGTCGGCGAAGAGGCCCCGTCGCCATGCTCCTACAATTGTGGTAGAGGGCGAACCCTCTACTGCGCTTCCTTCTGCTGCTCCATTAGTGGCTGAGCCGTCAGTTGCTGAACCGACTACTGGTAAGATTGGCCCCATCTAATATGCCTTCAGCGCACTTTGAATAACTCATCATTTGCTTTTTGTTGCAGGAGCAGAGGAGCATGGGGAGCAAGGGGACCAGTATGATCCTCTATTCGCTTATGGAACTGCAGCTGGTTCCTTTGCTCGCTCGGAGGAGTCTGGAGGTGATGCGGCCGACATTGGCCTCTCGGGCGCTGGGACTTCTAAAGGAAGTCCTATGGCATCCAGCTCTATCGGGTGGTCTGCGGAGGAATCGGCGAGCAGGCCGGCTATCCGCGTTGATTCTGGCAAGAACTTCACGATGGAACCCCTAGAGACTGATGAGGCTGACGAAGTAACATCAGCCTTCGGTAAAATAACAACTCTTGATCTCCTCTTGTTTACCGCATCTGCTTTTTGACCATGGCTTTGTTGCAGGTGTTCGGCCTCAAGATGTGTCGGCTTTGAAGGAGCCGGAGGGTTCCCCTGGAAGGTCAGAGGGTAAGTTGAGTGCTTCGTCCACGGCGAATGTTGCTATGTTGGACGTGTTGTATGGCGACTTGCCTTCTTATCAGCCCACGTCAGCTGAAAGGCGAGAGGCTGAAGGGGCGGCAGTCCCAGAGGTATCCTCACTCCCAATCACATCACCGAGTGAGGTGCCGGCAATTTTGCCCAGTGCGGGGCTGAGGGTGATCGTGGACCCTATTTCCCCGACTTTGATTGTCGAGCCTGCTGCTCAGGAGGTGGTTGCCAGTCCTACCTCCGAGGTGGCTGGCGTGCTGGTGTCGCTGAGAACTCCGCCGAGGTCACCTTTGGCTTGCCCTGCTGCTGTCGATGTTCCCGCTTCTTCTTCTGCGGCGGTGTCGACTGGGATGGTAGATTGCTCCGAGGTTGTCTCAAGGGTTGATGAAGCTGAGAATGACTTCATCGGTAATCTGGTCGACAGCTTCTATAACAGTTTGGAGCAGACTATCGGTCTAGTCTTGAAGGGCTCGCCTGTGCCATTTTCGAAGTTGAAGATGGTCCTCTCCCGTGGCATTAAGTGTATTCGGGACTTTGAGGGGTATCACCAGGCTACTGCTCTGGAACTCCTGGTAGATGACCTTGAGAAGGACGTGGAGGAATGGCGCCGTCTCTATAGTTCAGACGCAGCGTCTTTGGCTGATGACCGGCTCACACGTCTTGTTGCCCAAAGGCGCGAGGCTCAGCTCGCCGCTCAAGAGGCTGCTGAGGCTATCTCCTCTGACTTGAAGTCCTTGGAGACAGAGCAAGTAGAGGTTGGGAGTGCAATTGACGCTTCCACCAGTGCTCTTCTTGATGCCGAAGATAAGGTTAAGAGGGCCGAAGAGATGATCCGGAAGGCAAATCTCCTCTTATCCAAAGCTACGCAGATGCGTCATGAAGAGACTGCGCGGCTTGAGCAGCTCAGGGCTCGGAGTGAGGAACTGGCGCGGCAGAAGTCGTCACAGAGGGCGACTTTGGCGGAGGTCGAGGCTCGTCTGGCTCAGGCGGTGGACTTCGATGAGGCTGAGCTAAGATCACAGGCGCTGGCCCAGGCTGCTGATGACAGGAGGACGAGGCTAGCTTCGCTCGGAGATCGGATCCGATCTTATCATGTACGCCTATAGGCTCCTCCATGTATCCCATCCTTTTGGAATTTAATAAAAATTCTTTCTTTTGTCGTCTTTGTTTGTTTGGATAACGAGGCATGGCTGTCTGTTGGTTCAGAGGTCGCAATGACATAACCGAATCGGACGTCGCCAGTCTCGAGGTCAGCCCTTTACGGGGCTAAAAGGGGAGATACTTGCCTTTTGTAAATGTCAGCAAGCATCGAGATTGAGACTTAGCTGTCTGCTGGTTCAGAGGTCGTAATGACGTAACCAATTGAGATGCCACTAAGCTCAATGGTAGATGAAGCTTGGCTATCTGCCAGTTCAGAGGTCGCAATGACATAACTGGTTGAGAAGCCACCGAGCTTCAAAATAGGTGATACTTGTCTTTTGTAGATGTCGACAAATATCGAGACCTGTCTTTTGTAAATGTCAACAGGGCTCAAGATTGAGACTTAGCTGTCTGCTGGTTCAGAGGTCGCAATGACGTAACCAATTGAGACGCCACTAAGCTCAATGGTAGATGAAACTTGGCTATCTGCCAGTTCAGAGGTCGCAATGATATAACTGGTTGAGAAGCCACCAAGCTTCAAAATAGGTGATACTTGTCTTTTGTAGATGTCGACAAATATCGAGACCTGTCTTTTGTAAATGTCAACAGGGCTCAAGATTGAGACTTAGCTGTCTGCTGGTTCAGAGGTCGCAATGACGTAACCAATTGAGACGCCACTAAGCTCAATGGTAGATGAGACTTGGCTATCTTCCAGTTCAGAGGTCGCAATGACATAACTGGTTGAGAAGCCACCAAGCTTCAAAATAGGTGATACTTGTCTTTTGTAGATGTCGACAAATATCGAGACCTGTCTTTTGTAAATGTCAACAGGGCTCAAGATTGAGACTTAGCTGTCTGCTGGTTTAGAGGTCGCAATGACGTAACCAATTGAGACGCCACTAAGCTCAATGGTAGATGAAACTTGGCTATCTGCCAGTTCAGAGGTCGCAATGACATAACTGGTTGAGAAGCCACCAAGCTTCAAAATAGGTGATACTTGTCTTTTGTAGATGTCGACAAATATCGAGACCTGTCTTTTGTAAATGTCAACAGGGCTCAAGATTGAGACTTAGCTGTCTGCTGGTTCAGAGGTCGCAATGACGTAACCAATTGAGACGCCACTAAGCTCAATGGTAGATGAAACTTGGCTATCTGCCAGTTCAGAGGTCGCAATGACATAACTGGTTGAGAAGCCACCAAGCTTCAAAATAGGTGATGACGTCTCGTTTTCACGAGGAAATCACTGTCATAGGTTTAATGTTAACATAACAGTGAGATATATGTGGTCCTACCATTCTAGGGATGAGAATTGGTAGGTGATTTTGGAGGTCTCGTTCTCACGAGGAAACCACTGTCATAGGTTTAATGTTAACATAACAGTGAGATATATGTGGTCCTACCATTCTATAGATGAGAATTGGTAGGTGATTTGGAGGGGGAATCAAATGGGAGCAGGTCCCTTAGGATTTTTGGCAAACCCCCAGCTATCAACAGGTTTGATATGCTTGGAGAAAGAGAAAGGCTCTCTTTGTGCGCATTCCGGACGCGCGGATCTCGATCAGAGGTGTAATGTTAACTTGATCGAGAGCAAGATCCTCGATTAAGGATAATACTTCTTTAAGAATTTGCCATTGATCGGCATCATGAGTAGGTCGCCACCTGCATTCATAAGGCGGTATGCCCCGTTTGAATAGACTGTTTCTATTACAAACGGTCCTTCCCATTTAGGCTGAAATTTGCCTTTGGTCTTGTGCGTCATGATCATCGGTCGTCTGACGGCTAAGACCAGGTCCCCTTTCTGGAAGACTCTCTGCTTGACCTTCTTATTGAAGGCTTTTGACATCCGAGCCTGATATAGCTCGATGTGTTGCTGAGCTTGTAGCCGCTTCTCGTCTAGGGCTTCGAGCTCTTGAAGACGCAGGCGATCATTGTCTTCTGATGTCATCTTAGTAGTCAAGGCTACCCGCAATGATGGCACCTGGATTTCCAATGGGATAACTGCTTCGCACCCATATCCAGGGAAAAAGGCGTATTGCCTGTCGGTGTCCGAACTGTGGTCCGGTAAGCCCAGAGACATTCACCCAGTTTTTCGTCCCAATCTCGCTTATTCGAGGAGACGAACTTCTTGAGCAGCTTGATGATCGTCTTGTTAAATGCCTCTGCCAAGCCATTGGCGTCAGGATTGTAGGCGGTTGAAGCCACATTCTGAATTCGGTATTTATCGCAGAACCGATAGAACCCTTGGCTTACGAATTGGGGACCATTGTCATGGATGATCCGCCTGGGGACACCAAATCGATGGATGACATGGTGTTTGATGAAGCTAACCAGATTGGAGGTTTTAACTTCGGCCAACGGTATGGCCTCTGCCCATTTTGAGAAGTAGTCGGTTATTGCGAGGATAAACCGGTGACCTCTTGCCGAAGAGGGGCTGATTGGCCCTACGACATCAATTCCCCACGCTTCAAATGGCCATGAGCAGCAGTAGGGTGGAGCAACTCCGAAGGTTGGTGTATGAAGTCTGCATGGACCTGGCACGCCTTACACCTTCGTGCATATTGGATGGCGTCGGCTATCATAGTTGGCCAATAATATCCCAGCCTATGCAACCTGTCTTTAAGCTTTGGACCTGGCTGATGAGCTCCACAAGTGCCGTCGTGCGCTTCTTGGAGCGCTTCCTGTGCCTCTGAATGGGAAAGGCAACGGAGGAGGATACCATCATATGAACGTCGGTAGAGTGTCTTCAAAGTGGGATCATAGTAGAAACGGAGCGACCTTCGTCTGATGGACGCCGCTTCTTTGGGATCGTCTGGAAGCAGACCGTGCAGAGCATAGTCAATGAGAGGGAAGCGCCAATCCCTCGGCTCAAGATCCACAGAGATATTATGGACCTCTTGGATCCTTAACATATGCTTGGAGCATACGAGATGCCGGGTCGCGACTGTGAGGTGATACTCGGTGTCGGCCGGTAAGGCTAGTGTCGTCGCTAATGCAGCGAGAGCATCCGCCTTGGTGTTTTGAGATCGGGACACATGCCCGATGTAGAAGCCTTCAAATAAGCTAGCCAATTCGATGGCTGTATGATAGTAAGGCACCAAGTCCTCATGGCGGACTTCATATTCGCCTTTGACTTGACTGATGACCAGCTTTGAATCGCCGTAAGCTTCGAGGTAGCGTACCCCCATTCCATGGGCGAGCTGAAGACCGATGAGCAGAGCATTGTATTCCGCTACATTATTAGAGCATGATTCTGTCAAGGAGAATGCTCTGGGAAGGATATGATCCTGTGGGGAGATGAACACAACCCCCACTCCGGCAATAATCTTGCCTTTGGGGCCCATCCGTGATGCTCCGTCGAAGAACATCTGCCACACTTCCTGAGGTTGCATTAGATTCGAAGACCTCATCAGGGATGTCTTCGTGAAGCTTTGAATGTTCCGGAACTGGATGCGCAGCCAAGAACTCTGCAAGGGCTTGACCTTTAACCGCCTTTTGAGGGGTAAAGGTCATGTCATATTGGGACAATAGTAGTGCCCATTTAGCCAATCTTGAGTTCAATGATCCTGGCTTCGTCATAAGAAGACGCAATGGGTTTACTCTAGAGATGACATGTATGGTTTGGCCAACCAAATAATGTCGTGTCTTCTGGACAGCGAAGACGAGAGCTAAACACTCTTTCTCAATAGGATTGTAGCGAGATTCCGCTCCTATGAGAGTCCTGCTCAGATAATAAATGGCCTGCTCATGGCCATTGTCGTCCTTCTGAGCGAGGAGGGCGCCGAGGGAATAGTCTAGAGCTTTTACATAAAGCAAGAATGGTTTCCCTGATGTAGGGGCCACCAAGACTGGAGGTTTTGTGAGATACCTCTTAATGTCTTCATAAGCTTCTTGACAAGCTTGATCCCATATGAAGGCAGTACCCTTTTTCATGAGACGGGTGAACGGTTGGCAGCGGCCTGATAGATTTGCTATGAATCTTCTGATGTAGGCTAACCTGCCTTGTAAGCCTCTGAGCTCTTTGAGGTTCCTCGGTGGATGCATGTCCTGGATGGCTTTGACTTTGTCTGGGTCCAGATGAATCCCTTTCGATGTGACAATGAACCCAAGGAATTTGCCGCTGGATACTCCTAAAAAGGATTTTGTCGGGTTCATTTTCAACTGACGAGCCCGCATTATATCGAACATCGTTCTCAGATCGCGAAGATGTTCATCTTTGCTGCGGCTTTTGACAGCAATGTCGTCAACATAGCACTCTACTGTCTTCCGGAGGTGATCGCGGAAGATCGTGCTCATTGCGCGCTGGTAGGTTCTCCGGCGTTCTTCAGTCCGAAGGGCATCACAGTGTAGCAGTATACCCCCAATAGCGTTCGGAAAGAAGTATGCTTCTCGTCATCAGGATACATCTTGATCTGGTTGTACACTGAGAAGCCGTCCATGAAAGACATCCTTTCGAACCCACATGTGTTGTCGATCATGACATCAGTGATCGGCAGTGAGAATTCATCTTTGGGACAGGCTGTATTGAGATCACGGTAGTCGATGCAGATCCGTATTTTCCCGTTCTTTTTGAGGACGGGGACGATGTTAGCTACCCAGTCTGGATGCTGTTCCTCTCGGATGAAGCCGCATGCAATGAGCTTGTGGACTTCGGCTTCAATAGCCTCCATGATATTTGGGCGGAACCGACGTTGTTGCTGCTTGACTGGCTTGACGTCAGGCTTAATATTTAGACGGTGCATAGCAACCTGTGGATCAAGTCCAGGCATGTCTTCGTAGCTCCAGGCGAAGACATCTACATACTCTTTTATGAGTATTATCAATTCTTCCTTTTCGATAAGTGATAAGCTTTCACTTATGAAAATAGGCTTGGGGTGGTCTTGACTACCCAAGTTGACCTGCATCACCTTGTCTTCGGTAGGCGGCTCGCGCAGCTCAAACCGCCTTTCCCATTGGAGGCTCAATTGCTGGGCCCAAGGTTCCTCATCAGCAGCTTCCGCAGGTTCCGATTGACTGCCTGAAGTCATATTCACAGTGAGGCCATTGAACATTCCTCCCATGCTGACGTCAGAGTCCCACTCGGCAGATGAGTCCGACCGTGATGGAATTGGTTCGTCGTCTTTGACTTGAACCGTTACTGATGATGTGGGTGTAACATAACCCAATCCCCTGCGTGTACTATCATAGTAATTTGCAGGTTTCCCTTTCGGGACAGCATTACGCATCAGACCGCGTCTTCCTTTTCCGAAGTTCAGGCCGCCTGCCTGCTTCAAGTCATATCCCATCTTCTCTATAATATGGCGTGCCGGTTGCGCATAATGGAAGAACTGTGGGGCTTCTGAGTCCGAACTTGAATCTGTAGCTGCAGGTCCCCGTGGCTGGGTTCTACCGAAGATTATTGGCAACTGACCATGTTTGGACGGGGGGATCACCAGCGTGGCCCCTTCTATAACCTCCACAGATGTAGTAGCCGAACTTGGCTCATGTACGGGCATGTGCAGAGAGCCCTCTATGATGGATTTAATTGACCCAATACTCGCAGGATAATCAAAAGAGATATTATCATTAATTACCCATTCACCCTCTTCATCAGAAGGAGTATTACATTGGGGGTCATTGAGGAAACATGCTGTAATTGGTTCGCCAATCAAAATGGCTGGCATGCCTATTTCGGATTCTGAATCCGCCTCATTGCCACTTTCATCATCGTCTGGCAATGGCTCTGCAGGCGTTCCGTCGGCCTCTTGGTACAGGAGGGCGTCGGTGAAGTAGTTTTCCACCCCCTTGAAGGGTTGCTTTTCAGCGAAGACAGTTCGTACTGTCGCATCATCTTCAACATATTTGAAGCATTGGTGGAGAGTGGAAGGAACGATCCAGTTGGCATGGATCCAAGGTCTTCCTAGCAGCAAGTTATATGATGTGTCAGCATCAATGACATAGCACGTCACTTCTGACTTCAAGCTTCCGATTCTGCAGCGGAGCCGAATCTTTCCAAGCGGATGGCTGCTCCCGGCGTTAAAACCGTATATTATAGTGGTGGTTGCGGACAACCTGTACAATGGTATGCCGAGGAAATAGAGGAGCCTTTTGGGGATGATGCTGAGTGCAGACCCCGGATCGACTTGTACTCTTTCAATGCATGTTGAACCGATATATCCGGTATAGTACAGAGGTCGATCATGCTTGTTGTCTTTGAGAAGCATATCTTCCGCCGTGAAGGTAATAGCAGGCACCTTTGACTGTGCGTGATGGCACTCTGAGCAGGAAGGCCGCATCTCATCACCAGGAACCTCAGGCATGTATGTCAGAAAGGACTCTGAGTTGGCTAACGCATCTCTGAGTGCCTCTCTTGTCTCTTTAGAGAGACGAAGGAGCTCGTGTATTGTGATACGAGCCGGGATATTGGCTAAGTGAGCCAATATATCAAAGCGGAAGGGCGTGGCTAGCCCTTGGACTGACGGTTTCTTTAACGCATGGTCGAACCGCACTTCCTTAGGCTTCTCTCTCCCTTTGGTCAGGACTGGAGCGGATGTCGGCATTGGTACTGACGTCGTTTGCTGTTGTATCTCGTCAGTAGGTTTGTCATACTGCCTTAAGTATGATTTTCCAGACCGGGTGCCCGTCTGTTGAGGCGCATCTGCCTGCGCTGTGCAAGCACGCTTTTCTCCTTCTGAATCACTGAGAGAAGCCGAAGTAAGGTTGTCATCATCTGGCATGACAGAGATGACATTGCAGGACTTGCCCTTTTTGCTGGAGTCCTTCGACATCCGCTGTATGTCTTGGACGAGTCAGGGTGTATCCACATAACTTCCCCTGTCTCCAATGTCAAGGGGACGAGACCCTTGTCATCTTTAGCTATGGCTGAAGAATGCTTGACTTCCAACCGCGGTGTGGGGGCTGGATAAGTCCCGTCAGGAACCATGACCTTTTGGGCTGTGCCGAATTCAAGGGTCACCATATTGGCAGTGACTTTCTTCTGCTCCGTCTTCAGTGTGAGGACGCCGGCATCAATTAGGGCTTGTATCCTGTCCTTGAGGACATAGCACTTGTCTGTGGAATGGTGGACCATCCTATGATAAAGACAGTATTTGGGTCATTTGTGCGCCCTATCTCATTAGGACGCCGAGCATCCGGTAGCTTCATCTTATTTCCTTTGTGGAGCAGATGGAATATCGTGACCACCTGATCATCTCTGAAGGAGTACTGCTTTGGAGGGAACTTAGACTCCTGGCTGTTGGAGACGCTCTTCCTGGCCTTCGACTGCACGTCTCCGGATAACTCCACAGACATAGTCTTTTTGCCCTTAGCTTGAGAAGATTGCGGTAGGTCGCTACGCCCTTTGTTGTTCATCCCCCACTTGCCTCTAGGGGCGGATGGTTCGAACTTCTTAGCCGACTTCTCGGCTATCTCAGCTTGTTCGACCAATTCCTTCCAAGTATGGGCTTTGACAGCCCCCATGCGGACTTCTACTTGATCCAAGAAGTTGTGCCTGCACGTCTGTAAGAGCATGGGTAATGGCATCCCTGCTGGGCACATTAAGGACAAGTTTCTGAACCGTTCAATGTAGTCACGGACAGATTCGCCCTTCCTCTGCACAGTGGAGAGGAGTTTTTCCATGGTCACTTCGGTATCGTCCTCATAGAAACGAGAAAGGAACCGAGTTTCCAGGTCAATCCAGGAGTTGATAGAGCCCGGGGGAAAACTGCGAAACCAGTCAAATGCCACCCCCTTTAAGGTGCCAATGAACAGCCTAGCCATGATGGCATCGTCGCTTATAACATTGCCGGTCTGAGACCGGAAGTAGTAGATGTGCTGATTTGGCGAGCTCTTACCATCATACGTGTGCAACGTTGGTGGCTTGAACTTCGGTGGATATGGCACCGAATCCCACTCCAGTGGGTAAGGACGAACTGCCCCTACTTTCTTTAATTCATCCCTCTGAGCCAGGGATGCAATTTGGGCTTGGAGGCCTTTTAGGACTTCGGCGTCTAGTGAAGAGCCTTCTTTGGATCTATCCGTCTGACGCGGATTATTGCTGAGGCGTTCTTCCTCATCATGATTGCTCCCGGTATCACCGTCGTCCCGGTTATTGAGGAGTTGAGCAAGCATCCGTTGGATGTTGTCTAGGGCCTCTTGCTGAGTTCTGGAGGTTTGCTCCTGAGCTTCCAAACGCCGACGAAGGTCGTCATTGGCGTTATCGGCCATATTAACCGATGCTTTGTCCGTTCGCACAGAACTGACTGTTGCTGAAGAGGCATACCCGCTGTCTTCATCTTCTCCTTCGGATGATTGGGGTGACCGCCTGGGCTGTGGCACGGTTGGGACCGTCGAGGAGGAAGGCTGTTCATAATTATAGGGTATCGCCACCCTGGATCTGGTGTTTCGGAAAACACCTTCTTCTTGCACCAAGACTTCACCCAAGCCCGGGCTATAATCTGGATCTGGGGATCCGAAAGGGGTATCATCAGATGTATGACCTTCCCTGTGTCGCTCTCGTCCTCTTCCGGTCATGTTGACGGACGCGAAGGCTGGGCCTCGCGAAGCACTCCTTTCATGATGCTTCTTTGTGGCATGTGTGGACAACCGGTTAAACACCGATTGACGGTGCGGAGATGCAGCCTTGATTGGATATTGCCGACAACGGGCTGAATGGATTGTCACAAGTCGGCATCCTCTTTGACAACAAGGGGAAGTGATTTGGAGAGACTCCAATTCCCGCTTGTTTGCCAAGAATTGTCGCAGGTTAGGCTCAACAGAGCCTGAACAACCCCGTGGAGAGGCCTTTCTAGAGCGTACAAGGGATGATGCTTCGTTCTTCTTATCCCTGCAGAAGGGATTAGTACTGAACAGTACTTTGGCGCTAGCTTCGCCGACAGGTGCGAGCTTAGTGCTTGATGAATTGGGGAGCGGAGCACGCTGTGGTGCTTTGCCCGCTATTCTACTGCGAAGGGGATCAACCTCAGATAACACTGCGGTCTTAGCCTCGCGGCCGCGAACCCAGTGAATTCGTTGTGGTACAATAGCTTTGCTTGTGAAAGCGAGGCTGACAGAAGGCTTTGCTGCCCTTGATTCAGGTGACGGTATGATTGCCGTCGTAACTTCATGGCTGGCAGCATCGCTAGGGCAGACGGGCATCTTACCCTTTTCTTCGCGGGAGAGGCGCAGTCTCGGCATGACTACACCGAGAGCTTCGGTTGAAGACTTCTGTTTAGGCTTCCATATCAGCCTTGACAGGGGACGCCTAGGTTCGCAAGGAACCTGAATAGCCACAAGCGGGGCTGTGGGGTGCTGGCAAAATTCTGCCTCTGGTTTTTGATTTGAAACCTTGGTCATGAAGACCTTCCTGTGCTTCCGCGCTCGAAGCGTCAGGCCACTCCCAGAGAGGACTTCTTCAAATCTTCCTTGATCGATCTGGATAACCAGGTTCTCAAAAGTGCAGGATCTGGGCTGCGGACATGTTTCCTTGTTGCGCCAGAGAACTGCGGCAGGTTTGCAGAGAACCTTTTCCGTCTCCGCAGAGACTTTGCTTGAAGATTTAGCCAGAGAAGATCTGGCTGCACCGGCTTTTCTGAATTCAGAGATAGACCCGAAGGTCTGTTCGTCGCATTGCGACACTTGATTCTCAGCAGAGGAGAATACAGTCCCCAGCGGAGTCGCCATCTTGTTTTCCATTAGTTTGCAAAGGGGAAAACTTACAAAAAAGAGTTTGAGGAGCTAAATTACAAGTATTCTTAAAAAAGATTACAAGTAGATCTCCTCAGAGATTCTGGAGAAGTGTGCCGATAGGAGTCTGGTCAGCGCGCGACCACTTTGTCCCTTTGACGATGCGAGCGATGAGATTCCCTTCTCGCCTGGTTCCGGAAATCAGAGAATAGAGGATTGGTAGAACCCTCTTGCTACTTCTCAAAACCGCCTTCTGTGAGGAATTCCTTCTCGCCTGGTTCCAGAGATTCCTTGAGGAAAAGAGGTTGTTAGGGTATCACCACCCTGAAAAGAGAAGTATTTCTCCTGAAAGGTCTCTGAATTAGAGAACGCACGGTGCGTTATGAAGAAGCCGATTCTCCTGATCAGCAGAGGATTGATTTGGGAGCAGAAGCCCACTTTGATTGATCGCCGATCTCTGGATTCCCCTTTTTTTTGACCCCCCTTCTCCCCTTGTGCCCCTGGCGGGCTATTTATAGGGAGAGCAAGGGTATAATCGTCCCCTTGAAGATATGGAAACAGATTGAACCGAATCTGTTTAAATCTGAAAAGTAGCCTTGCTGCGAGGCTAGGATAGCTTCTGCGGAGCTAGAAAATGGCAAGTCGGTTGATCTTTCCGATTTGTTTTGATCCCTTCCATATCGTTGAAGGATTTTCTCTGATCCTCTTACTCGTTTCAAGAGAGTCAAGAGATTGCGGCAATCACCTGCCATATTTGAATCCCGATTGGATTTGATTTGCTTGGATCCGATCTTATCAGGAGATTTGATTGGTCAAAGGTTGACCATAGCAAACTAATAGCGGAGCTGCCCGCTTTGAAGCTCATAGCGGAGCTAGAGGCAACTCTTGGCGAGGTCCGAAAAGAGGCTTTTCGGCGAAGCTATCAGTTAGCTTCCTGGCGATGCTCTGGATGATGCTAGCCTCTCAAACGAGGCTATCTCCTTGGGCTAATGTAATGCTAAATGCTAGCATTTTAGACCTGCTGAGGTCTGTTTAGAAACGATCCGGGTTCACTGTTCTGCTTGCTGGATTAGTGGAGTCCAAACCGCTTCCTTGTCCCTTGGAGGTGGATGAAAACTGGTCTTCAGCTCGTCTGTCGCTAGACATTGTTCGGACCAATGAGAATCTTGTCTTTTTTAAGTGTCAACAGGAAGTAAAGCCATCTGACGTGATCAAGTTCATTAAACATCACGTGGTCTACCGCTTTGGCATGCCATGACGGATTGTCCATGACAATAGACCTCAGTTCGTCAGCCAAGCCTTTCAGAGATTCTGCGACAAGTTCAGGGTCCAGAGTGTGTCTTCGAAGGCATACTATCCAGCTGCTAACGGCCTTGCAGATGCTTTCAACAAGACCACTGGGAAACTTCTCATGAAATCCGTCTCGAAGAGCCGACGCGACTAGGGATGATAAGTTAGGAGAATGCTTATGGGCTTATCGCGCGATAGTGAGAACCCCGATGAAGGCTACACCGTTCTCTTTGGTATACGAGTGTGAAGCCGTACTTTTACTAGAGATCCAGATCCCATCTCTATGCGTCGCCTTGACAATGGAGATGACAAATGAGAAGAAGCATTGATTGCGACTTCAGGAGCTGGAGACTTTAGATGATAAACGCCTACAAGATTAACAGCAAATTGAGCTATATCAAGCTCGAATTACCAGAGCGTTCAACAAGAAAGTCAAGGAGCGGACTTTCAAGAAAGGTGACCTTGTTCTAACTGTCAAAAGACCCATGGTGATGACGCATAAGACCAAAGGAAAATTCCAGCCTAAATGGGATGGACCATTTGTGGTAGAGTCGGTCTACTCAAATGAACCATACCGTCTTACAACCCCAGACGGTGATACGCTCATAATACCAATCAACGGCAGATTCTTGAAGAAGCACTATCCTTTACAGGATTCTTCTTCAGGTTAACATTACACCTCTGATCAAAACCTCTGGATCCAAGATGTTTGGAAGAGCGCCAAAGAAAAGCTTCTTTCTTTCTTCAAGAGATCACATTCCGGACGATCAATGTCGAGTCGATCGAATGCTGGTTACATTATGATGCATGACGTAAACATCAAAGAAGAAACAAAGTATGAAACTTCAGTTTTAGCCTTATTACTCTTCTCTAGTTCACCTATAAACTCGATAAACAGAAGTTCTTATGATCAGGTTAGCATTACACCTCTGATCAAAATTTCTAGATTCAAGATGTTTGAAAAAGCGCCAAAGAAAAGATTCTTTCTTTCTTCAAAGGATCACATTCTGGTCGATCAGTGTCAGGCCAATCAAACGTTAGTTACATCATGATGCATGATGTAAACATTGAAGAAGAAACAAAGTGCAAAACTTTGATTTTAGCCTTGTTACTCTTCTCTAGTTTATCTATGAACATTTGACTCCTCTGACGACTAAGGATGGAGGAAAATGTTGGCTTTAAGTCCAACATTCCTCGACAACTCATTATGCTGAGGGGAATAGCATGGCTAGCCCAACTCAAACGGTAGTTGGTAAGGGCATACCATATCCATTGATAACTGAGGGCTTGCTAAAAATCCTAAGGAACTTGATCCTATCCTCTCCTCTAAAATCTCTTACCAATTCTCACTCACGGAATGGAAGGACCACAAAAATACATGTGTTCATTTCTCCGATGAAATTGAAAGTACACCTAGAGGGGGTGAATAGATGTATTGCTAATCTATGAACAATAATGCGGAAATTAAAAACTTAATTGCAACACACTTAATGTAACCAACGAGTGTAGTCGAATTCCCGGTGAAGGGCTCTGGACTAACTCCTCTTGATTCCTCTGAATAAGAGTTGAGGTGCTATATGAAGCTCTCGTGGTTAAACACAAGTGAGGCACACACAACAAACAACACAAGCATGTATATGATATGGCAATATGAATCAATGCACAAAGTAAGAGAGAGGTTAGAGAAAGTGGATCAATCGCAAACACCAAGATATGTTTCGAGGTTCGAGCACACAGCTCTACGTCCCCGCCTTCACACAGAAGGATTTTCACTATCTCGTCCACACAGGACTTCCCACACAGGGAAACCCCACTGAGGATTTGGGGCAATTACAATTGGGGGTACACAACTCCTCTCTCCAACAAATACAACCTCTACACTTAGAGGCAAGGCACAAAGCCAACACTATATCCACCTCACAAATAGGGATAGGCACAAAGCCACACAAACACAATCACCTCACACTTGAGGGATTCCAACACAACTTCCATGATCACCTCTACACAAGAGGGATACCAATACAATCACCTCTCACTAGAGGGATATCACAATAAATGGAAGGTTTACAACTTGGTGGTATCAACAACCACAAACTATCTCTTTCTCACAAAACAATGATCCTAATAGATAGGATAGATAGATAAGCTCAAGTGTGAGAAATCAAGGCGTTGCAAATCAAATCACAAAGAAAAAACTTGGGAAAACAACTTAGTATTTGATAGAAATGAAGAACAAAGCAAATATCCCATATCTATATTTTTCTTTGATTTTTTTCAACTCTTGAAAACAAATAAAGAATGATCTTTTAAACCCAAAAACTCTTTTGAAAACTAGTGTTAAAACATTTAAGAAGATCAGGAATTTTTCTCTCTAAAAACTTGTTAAGAAACAACTCAAATGTGGGGTATTTATAACCCCCACAAAATTCTGCCCGTTGGCAGGCTGAAAGGTCAAAATGACCTTCGGTCGACCGGCCGGTCGACCGGCCAACAGTCAAATTTATGACCGTTGAGCCTGCCGGTCGACCGGCCTGGATTCAGAGAGCAACAGCTCTCTGGCTGGTCGACCGGAGCCAGATACAGAGAGCAGAGCTCTTGCCGGTCAACCTGGTCGGTCGACCGGGACCTGTTCCAGAGAGCAAAGCTCTTTGGCGGTCGGCCGACCCGATCGACCGGCCCACCAGCTCACTGGCATGCACGCCCTGTGCACGTCGGTCGACCGGTCCGGTCGACCGACTTCTGCTACGGTCGACCGGTCTGGTCGACCGGCAGAAGGCCAGTCCAGGATTTTTGGGGATTAAAACTTAGATATTTTATCTTTAATTAAATCCCATAAAACCTTATAAATTCCACAAAAATCAGTTCAAGTTATATCTTTGAAATACAAACATGTTTGAGTAAAAATCAAACCATGTTACAAACATTTTGAACCATTTTTGTGACTTACAAATTTTGCCGAAAATCAAAATTCGTATTTTCCAAAACTTGAATTTTTGAAATGGAAAATCTTTTTCTCCAAAACACTTGCAAATATAAAAACATGATATTGAAACAACTTTTAAGCATGTAGTATATGGATAAAATCCAATATACATATAAAGATATATATCAATGTTTTTGACATAAAATCCAAAATACGTTTTGTTAAAATACCAAAACTCCAAACTCATGAAATAGACTATCAAACTAAGTTTGTTTAAATAGTTGAAGCATAGATGTATATAGAACAAATCTAATATACATTAAACCATGTAAACTTATTTTGATTCTATCTATTCATGAAAACGAAGATCGGTTAAACCGAAAATCGAAAACCAAAACATGAAACTTAAACAAGTGTGTGTGTTGTGAACTTGAGCATACACACTATCTAATCTTTAACAATAGATCTAAATCATAAACTAAATAATGTACCGAAGTTTTCTTGTAGAGCGCCGTCTCCAAGTCGACTCGATCCAAACGTGATCCATCGAGCTTGACTCCAAACGAGTGCTAAGTATGAATTTGACTCTCGGGCTCTTGAATCACCAGGTGAAAGCTCCAAAACACCTTTGTTGAAGCTAATCACCTACTAATATCTTGGTTAAATATCTAAAACTAAATATCACAAGATTATTAGTAAACAATAACTTCATGAGTTAATCATCATCAAAACTAGAGTGGAGGGTCTCTGGGCCAATAATCTCTCCCTTTTTGATGATGACAAAACTCATGGAGTTATATATGCATGGATTAAAGTTAAGCTTCAAAGAAGCTCCCCCTTAACTCATGCATAGTAATAACAACAAGATATGCAATGAATGTTAAACATGAATATGCATAAACCTGCATAAAACAATGAAATAATCATGCTCTTGATACCAAATTTTTAAAATGAATTATTTCTCCTTCTTTTTAACATAAACATGTTCTTAAATACCAATTGAAAATATAAACTTAAAATAAATATGTTCTTTAAATAATTGCTCTTGATACCAATAAAAATTTCAATTGAAAGCTAATCAATAAAAGTTCTTGATACCAATAATAAAACTTTTAATAAAAGCTCTTGATACCAATTGAAAGATAATCAATAAAAACTTTTGATACCAACAATAAAAATTTTAATAAAAGTTCTTGATATCAATAAAACAAAACAACAAACTATGTTCTTGATACTAATATTCATACTCTTGATACCAATATCAATAAAACATAAATCAAATTATCTTGATACCAATAAGACATAAAATAAATTCTCTTGATACCAATATGAAACAAAACAAACTTTGATATAAACTTATAATATGCATATATACTCAAATACTTCTCCCCTTTTTTGTCAATCATCAACAAAGGGGTCAAAGAAAACAATAAAACAATGCTCTCCCCCTTTTTGTCCGAAATAAAAAAAATCAACAAGGGGTGAAACCAAAACAAAACATTATGATACCAATTAAAAATATATCAATTTAGTGCATCATGATACCAATTGAAAATAAATAAATAGGTAAATCACAAAAAAAAATGTTGAAGAATACCAATTGAAAGTAAATAAAGCATTGAAAATCAAACTTGAATAAACCAATTGAAAGTACCAATAGAAAGTACATAAAATATTTTTGAAGAAACCAACCAAAATTTGATATCAATTGAAAGATGTAAACATATAGGTAATCTTGATACCAATTGTAAAAATTAGTACCAATTGAAAATATTTTACACTTTTGATACCAATTGAAAAACATAAACCAATTGAAGATATTTTTCATTAGGAGCGTATGATACCAAATTAAAATCAATATTAATTTTTTCAATCATTTTTCAACATAAAGTGTGGGAATAGAAAACAAAACCAATTGAAAGGTAAAATATGAATTTTCTCCCCCTTTATGAAATACCAATAAAATGATGCATAAACTTGTAGAAGATACCAATTGAAAAATAATCAATTGAAATATAATAGTCATTTAAGAAATCAAGCTTAGCATGACCAAATTTTGTGCTCAAAGATATAGAGATATAGGAAGCACAAATAAAATACATAAATATGTATGAAAAATTAAATATCAATCAAAATTGATACTATTTGAAGTTTAAGCATACATATATAAAAGCATATATGAGTATACAAAAAGAATGTTAATAGTGATACCAATTGAAAAGATACAATGATATCAATTGAAAATAAAATAAGATCAAGTGTATAACTTATACTTCCTACCACCCATTTCATGCACATGTTTTAAATGAATTTTCAATAAAGAGCATACAAGCATGGTCGCCCAACCAACCGCCCTTTGATGGGTAGGGGTTTTCAAAAATAAGTTTGAAAATAATATAATAAGTTTGAAAACTTTACCATATGAAGAATACGAACTAGTTATATGAAAAATTTGAAAAACTAGTATGAAATCCTTCAAGTAAGGAATAAAATAAAAATATTTCCATAAAATATGAAAATCACTAAACCAATATCACTCAAAATCTATATAGCACATATAATACTCATGAAAATAAAATCATGAGAAAACATCAAGTAATATGAGTGTATAAGAGTTATGTGAAACACATCATCATGAAAATAGGCAATTTGGCTCAATAAGAATTTCCTTAAAACATGAAAAATAAGAAAATCTAATTTTCATCAAAATAATTTAATCTTCAAGGCATATGTATGTCTTGTACAAACTAAAGTATACATACATATCCAAATATGAACGAGTCCACAAAAGTATATGCATGAAGGCAAGTGGCTCAAAGATGTACATGTATAACTATTAGTTTGGACAAAATAGACATATACATGAAGTTTAAACACAAACATGAAAACATGCACAAAATAGAGAATACAAGTCAAATGCATGAATCATCAAAACTAGACTATACTAGTACATCTAATGGGTACAAATGAGCATTCAAGCACAAACACATAATAATCTATTTGTGACTCACTAGTTGTACAAGTATATACCTAAGTTTTAATGAAAACTAACATTTAGACATGTAATCAAAACATGAAGCATAGAAATCAAAACAAAACTCATATGATCATTATGTAAATGCACATGCATTAGATCTATGATATACACAATAGTTAAACTAAAGTGAGAACACAAAATATGGGTCCATATAAACATGGGTGTCTCAAATACTAATCATGCATATCACAAGTCTAATAGTCATGACATTTAACATACTGATTGGTAGTGAAAAGTATATTTTTATCATTATATTTACCATCACATTTTCATATTTATTCATATAATTCTGCACATTTATTAATATTTTGTGATTTATTGTGTGTAGGCCTTGAGTTCTTATTTTAATAATAAATAAAGCCTAAAAGAAGCCCAAAAGCCCATATTCAAGCCCAAGTGCAAAAGTGCAAATATCAATTGTCAAAAGTGCAAATACACAATGGCTAAAGTTGTAAATATTAAAAGAAGAGGGAAGGATAGATTTCTATTCAACCCTAAACACTTGCAGATGAGGATAAAAGCCAAAGAAGGAGAATTTAAGATCACAAATTCGTGGATAAAAGATTTGGGATCTAGGTAACTTGATTCCCAAGTTATATCCAAATCTAAAGATTAAGAGCCAGGATGCAGCTTCCAGAAGGAAACGCCCAGATGGACAGACCAGGAGAGGCCACGCGCCAAAGCGCGTGGCCAACCGACATTGTATGGCAGCGGAAACGCGGCCCAAGCCGCGTTTCCACGGCAAATTGGATGACTCCAGGGAACAGCTTTCGTGGTCGACTTCTATCCGGACTCTACCTCTTCTGCGCCTATAATACCCCTGCAGTGCAACCGAGAAGAGCGTCCAGAGCCAGAGGGCCAAATCTAGGGTTTTAGGCTTTCTTCTTCTAGTTTAGATTTTCTTTTCTCTTTTGTAATTTCTATTTTCCTTTTTGTAAACTGAGAGGAGATGATGTTCTTATGGAGGAAGGAGATCTACTTGTACTGAGGGTGACAATCGGTGTAAGTTTTGCTTTTCCGCCATTATTAAATAAATCGAATCGAGGTTCGTTCTTTTTTTATTATGTTATGTTCTTTTATTCTTGTTGATTCTTGTGTATCTCAGTTTTTGTTTTCTTCTATTGCTGTTTCTCTAATGTCTTGCTCACCATGAGAACCAATTGCTTCGAGACTGCCTAGCCGAAGAAGAGCCCTTGATGGCCTATGGCGATGAACAAGTCTTCATAGTTTGTCTTTTATTTTCATAGTGTAGATCAAGAAGGCGGACGATCCTATACGCCATACTTGTACGCCTTCCAAGAAAAGGTAAATCGTCGCAACGGTTCAAAGGTAAGCAGACTGAAGAGGTATGTATGTGTAGTTTGCTTTCTTTTATTTCTTTAGTTTAGATCTCACACTACCACATTCTCAATTTCTTTTCTTCCATTATAAATATCATTTCTTCTTCTCTATCTTCTTTCTTCCTAACTTAACATTAAAATAATAAAAAAAATTTAGAGATAACTTACAAACGCTTCCATCGCTAGTCCCTCCCTGAGGATCACGACCCGCATAGCCACTGCTATCGCGGATTCGAATTGAGAACCTTGCACAACTTGTTCTAAATCTAATATTATTTATTTTGTGTGCAGGTAAAATCTCAATCAAAACACAACTAATCATGAAACATCAAAACATGCTAAAAATGAATAATATGAAAGCATGTAAACATAAAAGAGGAGTAAGAGATAGTTACCAAAACAATGAGGGCAACTCTCCATGTCTCCAAACCAAAGTGGTCCTCCCACCATACTCCCCTTGAAAGTGATGCATCCAAATAGTCCTCTTTAAGTTCGGAACGCATCCACCTCAAGGCACCATCACTCTCACGTCATGTGAGAGCCCACACCTACATCAAATAGCATAGGGGTGGATTTTGGTACCCATACTCTTTTGGGTCTATGGGGGTTAGTTCCTTTCCTAACCTAACAAACTTAGTTGCTAAATTTGCATCATGTATCCTATCATAATAAATTTAGCAAGGTGGCCCTCACGTCCACAATGTGTACAAGTGTACACATGAGCATACAAAGTGTTATGAGTGTGTACGTGAGGAGCATGTGTATGCCGTGGTTTGTTTGTATGCATAGGAGGAACTTGTTTCTTTCGAAACATAGATTCCAAACGTGTATGGTTTATGGCACATTGGCTCAAAGTGGAGCCCAAACAATCAACACTTTTCTTCAAAATATTTATATCATTTTTAATACTTGAAGATAAAGTGGAGCATGCAAAGGTGAGCTAGATGATGAAGCTAATCTAGCATGGCAAACATGTGTGTCAATATCAATTTTTAAAGATTTATTTTTATTTAAGCAAACTTCTAAATCTTTTGAAATCAAGTCAACTTTGTTTTTCAAAGAATTATTTTCTTTTACAACAAAATCAAGTTTTGAAGTCAAGGTCTTATTTTCTTCAAAACATTTTCACAATCATTTTTATTTTTCAAAATTTCATTCTCTTTTAAGGCAAGGTCAAGTTTGGATTTCAATGAATCCCTTTCATTAGAAATCTCCACTTTCTCTTGCAAAACCAAATCTAGTTTTGAACACAAATCTTTATTTTCTTTATAAAGTTCAAAACTTTTCTTTTTCAAAAGATTATATTTTTCTAACAATTTTTCATAAACAATTGAAAGTTCTTCATTCAAAGCATTGGCATCAATATAATCATTACAAGAAGAACTAGCATCATCATTATCTAATTGAGCATCCGAGTTTACCTCAAGGGAGTCATTCCCTTGGACCATGTAGCAATGTTACTCGGATTCTCCACTAGATTCATCCTCCATTTGAATTGGCAATTGAAGCTTAGAGGAGGTCAATGTGTTCCACACTGCAAAGGCGGAATCACAGTTAGAAACCAACATAAGATATTATTTGCTAAGCGTGCTTCTAAGTGCCTCAAGGGCTTGTACATTGGCCTCTATATGCTTGCTATTACCAAGATAGGATTTCTTAGTAGCGGTAAGGAAAACATGCAAGCCTAGGGTTTTTAGATACATGGACGTCCTAGCCTTCCAAACAACAATGTTGGAAGTATCAAACATAGGTGGGGTCATGAAGTCCATGAGTGTGTGTAAACAAATAGTGTGCAAACGCAAATCTAGATTAGCAAACCAAGATCACACTCCTAGGTGGTTAAACCAAAATCAAGAGCGTAGGCTCTGATACCAATTGAAAGTACACCTAGAGGGGGGTGAATAGGTGTACTGCTAATCTATGAACAATAATGCGAAAATTAAAAACTTAATTGCAACACACTTAATGTAACCAACGAGTGTAACCGAATTCCCGGTGAAGGGCTCTGGACTAACTCCTCTTGATTCCTCTGAATAAGAATTGAGGTACTATATGAAGCTCTCGTGGTTAAACACAAGTAAGGCCCACACAAACAACACAAGCATGTATATGATATGACAATATGAATCAATGCACAAAGTAAGAGAGAGTTAGAGAAAGTGGATCAATCGCAAACACCAAGATATGTTTCGAGGTTCGAGCACACAGCTCTACGTCCCCGCCTTCACACAGAAGGATTTTCACTATCTCGTCCACACAGGACTTCCCACACAGGGAACCCCCACTGAGGATTTGGGGCAATTACAATTGGGAGTACACAACTCCTCTCTCCAACGTATACAACCTCTACACTTAGAGGCAAGGCACAAAGCCAACACTATATCCACCTCACAAATGAGGGATAGGCACAAAGCCACTCAAACACAATCACCTCACACTTGAGGGATTCCAACACAACTTTCACGATCACCTTTACACAAGAGGGATACCAATACAATCACCTCTCACTAGAGGGATATCACAATAAATGGAAGGTTTACAACTTGTGGTATCAACAACCACAACTATCTCTTTCTCACAAAACAATGATCCTAATAGATAGGATAGATAGATAAGCTCAAGTGTGAGAAATCAAGGTGTTGCAAATCAAATCACAAAGAAAAATACTTGGGAAAACAACTTAATATTTGATAGAAATGAAGAACAAAGCAAATATCCCAAATCTACATTTTTCTTTGATTTTTCCAACTCTTGAAAATAAATAAAGAATCATCTTTTAAACCCAAAAACTCTTTTGAAAACTAGTGTTAAAACACTTAAGAAGATCAGGAATTTTTCTCTCTAAAAACTTGTTAAGAAACAACTAAAATGTGGGGTATTTATAACCCTCACAAAATTCTGCCCGTTAGCAGGCTGAAAGGTCAAAAATGACCTTCCGGTCGACCGGCCGATCGACCGGCCAACGGTCAAATTTATGACTGTTAAGCTTGCCGGTTGACCGTCCGGTCGACCGGGCCTGGATCCAGAGAGCAACAGCTCACTGGCTGGTCAACCGCCCGGTCGACCGGGGCCTGTTCTAGAGAGCGAAGCTCTCTGGCGGTCGACCGACCCAGTTGATCGGCCCACCAGCTCACTGGCATGCACGCCCTGTGCACGTCGGTCGACCGGTTCGGTCGACCGGCAGAAGGCCAGTCATGGATTTTTGGGGATTAAAACTTAGGTATTTTATCTTTAATTAAATCCCATAAAACCTTATAAATTTTACAAAAATCAGTTCAAGTTATATCTTTGAAATACAAACATGTTTGAGTAAAAATCAAACCATGTTACAAACATTTTAAACCTTTTTGTGACTTACAAATTTTGCCGAAAACCAAAATCCGTATTTTCCAAAACTTGGATTTTTGAAATGGAAAACCGTTTTCTCCAAAACACTTGCAAATACAAAAACATGATATTGAAACAACTTTTAAGCATGCAGTATATGGATAGAATCCAATATACATATAAAGATATATATCAATATTTTTTACATAAAATCCAAAAATACGTTTTGTTAAAATACCAAAACTCCAAACTCATGAAATAGACTATCAAACTAAGTTTGTTTAAATAGTTGAAGCATAGATGTATATAGAACAAATCTAATATACATTAAATCATGTAAACTTGTTTTGATTCTATCTATTCATAAAAACCATGATCGGTTAAACAAAAAACCGAAAACCAAAACATGAAACTTAAACAAGTGTGTGTGTTGTGAACTTGAGCATACCACACTATCTAATCTTTAACAATGGATCTAAAACATAAACTAAACAATGTACCGAAATCTTCTTGTAGAGCGCCGTCTCCAAGTCGACTTGATCCAAACGTGATCCACCGAGCTTGACTCCAAACGAGTGCTAGGTATGACTTGACTCTCGGGCTCTTGAATCACCATGTGAAAGCTCCAAAACACTTTTGTTGAAGCTAATCACCTACTAATATCTTGGTTAAATATCTGAAACTAAATATCATAAGATTATTAGTAAACTATAACTTCATGAGTTAATCATCATCAAAACTATAGTGGAGGGCCTCTGGGCCAACAGAAATGACAGTAAATCTCTGACAAGCCATTTTCTCTCGATCTCCAGTGGAGTCAGTCAAGTTAACAGTAAACCTCCGACAACGAAATCCATTCAAAATCTCTTCGCTGTTATGTTAATATTACACCTCTAACGGTAAATCTCTCATGCCCTTAGAAAATCAATGATTGACACGTTAAATATTACACCTCTGACAAGTCATTCTATTTTCCGCCAAAGTCCCCTACCATTTCCCACCCACGAAATGGTAGGTCCATAAGCTCAATCACTGCTAAGTTAATATCGCACCTCTAACAGTGAAAAGCTTTAATACTCCCTAGCGAGTACGAACTTTCACTTGTCAATTCTCGTCAATAAAATGGCAAGTCCTCAAAATTGCTCATATCTCAAATCAACTCTTGTCATGTTAACATCACACCTCTGACAAATTACTGTTAAGTATAACACTATACCTCTAATAATGATTAAGTTACTGTCAAGTTCAACATTAAACATCTGACAATCACTTTCCTCAGGCTTCCATATCGAAGCTGAGATGAACGATGCTAAATTTAACATTACACCTCTAGCATCCAGTTCATTGTTAAGTTCAACAATACACCTATGATAATGATTTTTTTTTCGAACTTCCTTATCGAAGTCGAGATGGCTAATGCTAAGTTCAAAAGCACACCTCTAGAATTACCTCCACTTCTAAGTTAATACTACACCTATGACAGTGGTATTTTCAGTTTTTCCAAACGAACTGAAATCTTTGCGGAGTTATAACATCACACCTCTAGCTCACATCGTTGTCAAGTTAATATCATTCCTCTGACAAAATTTAATCTAACCCGTTAAGTTAATATCACAGCTCTAACAGTAAAATTTTTCTAGATCCTCAAAGGGTCTAGTCTTGTTATTCTCGTCAATAGATTGGCAGGTCCACCTAAAATCACTATTAGGTTAATATCAAATCTTTAACGGTGTTTCCATCAATCCTCATCTGAATCTTAATTATGTTAATACTAAATCTTTGATGAAGACTCAGCCACAATCCTTTGTGGTTGAAAATTTCACTTGCCATTCTCATCCATAGATTGGCAAGTCCCCTATTCCACTCCCATCAAGTTAATATCACACCTCTGACAGTAATCTTAAATTTTCTTAAATGAAAATTTTCTAACTTTGACTTGCTAAGTTAAAATGTTACATTTCTATCAAATCAAAGAAAATCACTTCTACTTATCTGATTTTCAATACAGAAAAGGAAGTCAAGACATATAAGAAGAAAGAAAAAGTGTCACTTTTATTGATATTTAAAATATGAAAGTGATACAAAACACTCTCTTATACAATAAGATTGAGTGTAACAACAAAGGAGTACAAAGAAGTCCCTCTTGCTCAGCGAAAGATTGCACTCACTCCTCAAAATATTGAAGATACACAAAGCTCGTCCTCTTGGCTGTGGCCGGGAACAGTGTATCAACTTTCTCTCCTCTTGAGAACAATGGTGCTTCTCGAGGTTGAAATGCAGGGAGCATTCGGATTTCACCCGACAACAGGTGTGAAGGTCTTCACAAGGCCGTAATCCTTCGCTTAATGGGAAGCTACACCACCAGAAAGTCATTTAATGAGCATAGATTTTTTGTTGCTGTCACTTCTTTGAGTAAGATTGGTGAAGGGAGGATCCGAGACCTTACTGGTGACGTCCTCTTTCTATGACCTTCAAATGCGCCATGCTCACTGTGACCAGGAAGGATCCTAGACATTACTGTTGCACATATCTAATAAGGCCTTGATGTGTATCGACAACCGCGCGAATCTTCCTCGCCCTTAGACAAAAGCTCTGACTTTCCGAGTGCTCGCTAATCGAACAAGCTAGCCGATCTAAATATTCTCCCATGAACCCGGCAGAGACGCTGGAACCAGCACCATAGATATGGCCAGGACCTGCAAAAAAAAAACCAAGGGTTAAAATTCTACAAAAACAGAAAATAAGAAGCCAGAAACACAAACGCGGGGCTGAAGTCATGAACTCCAGACGCGAATCTCACAGATGCGGAGATAGAAAATATGGATTCAAATGCAGTTTGATATTACACTCGCGTCTGATAATTGAGACGCGAGCATATATCAAAGACGCGGACTCGGGTCTTAAAACTTTCTGAAATTGCTCCAGATGCAGGCCCGCATCTAGAGCTCAAGACACGGACTTGTCATATTCGCGTCCAGAGATCTCAAAAGAGCAGACTTAAAATTTTCTAAGTCAAGAACCCCAAACGCGAGCTTCATATACAAAACTTCCGTTTCAAGTCTCAAAACGCGGAGTTCACTACACTCGCGTCTGAAGAACTTGAGACTTGGAGTTTGAAGTCAACAAGCCTACGTTTTATCATGTAACGCGAAAAGTGTGTTTGCAGAGCATGGACGGATGAATCTCAAAAAAAGAGATTTCAGGAAGGGATCAAGAGACGAAATCTCTTCATGACTAGTGATGGTAAAGCTTCAAGGGGATTGAGCCTTATCATGGCAAAAGTCATTTCCTACCTGAAAAAAATTCTCTAGAAGTTGGACTTCATTTGTCAAGGCACGATCGTGAAAGCACTTAAAGCAATACTTTTTAATCTTGAAATCACTTAACAGTGATAATCTTCGAAGAAGATTGAAAAAAAACATTGAAACTTTAGGTTCTTCAGAGCACATGCCCGTGAAGGGAAGGAGAATAATCAAGACGGAGTTCTTCAGAGTATATTCCCGCGAAGGAAAACAGTCAAGATAAATGACTGTTAAGAGGCTATGGCCTATTTATAGGCTCGCCAAATGGCCTGTAATTAATGACATAAAATTCAAAGTCATTCTCAATAGTCAAAATTAACAGCCTTAATTCTTACGCGAATATCAAATCCAGTCTGGGTGAGACACGTGGATTTTTGCTCCGGGAAATCCCAAAGACGCGTGTCCCCAACCGTCAAACGCCGACTTAACATTAAAGATCCAGTGAGATCTTCGCGTCAAAATATATGCAATGCTTCAGAGGCCGTGTTCTAAAGTCCGCGTCCCTTCACAAGTATAAAGACTGCGTCCCCTCCATCAAATTGAAGAATGCAGGCCTGCATTTCTAGAAGGTTCAGAGCCGCATTTCTCTCAATGATTCAGAGCCGCTTCTCTCAATGAGACAGAGCCATATTTCTCTCAATGATTCAGAGCCATGTTTCTCTCAACCAATCAGAACCGTGTCTCTTAAAAAGAATCAGAGTCGCGTCTCCCTTACAAGTTAGAGCTGTGTCTCAGTTATAAAATTAGTGCTGCCTGAGTTTCTTCTTTATAATTTATAGCCGCGTCTCAACAAAGAACTTAGGACCGCATTTCCACAATAGTCAAGGGTCGCGTCTATGAGAGCTGCATTCTCCGACGCAACAAAAAGTTTGTCTAATTTTCAAATGCAAAGAAAGAATAAAGACGAAACGAAAATTTGATACTTTTATTAATTAAATCGAAATGATAAAAATAATACAAACACTCTCTTATTAGACGAATGGAGTGTTATAAAAAAATGAGAAGATACAAAAAGGAATAGGGCTAATCTTGCTCCGCCAAAGAATAGATCCGTTCCTGGAGGAGCTGCATCTCCTGCTGGCGTGTCTTCTCAACTTCTGCCCAAACTTGAGCCCGCAACTCTTCCTCGGATAAGAATCTCTTCGTAGCCAGCTGTGCTTGAAAAGACTCCAAACTGGAAGAATAAGATTTTCTTGGACCTGCTTCTTGGCAGCTTCCAGCTCTTCCAGCTTTTCTCAGGCAACAGCAAGCTTCTGCTTGTTGACTTGAATCAAGGCTTACGCCTTGGCAATAGCTGCCCGAGCAGTGGTAATGACTTGCTCTGCATTCTTGGTGACGACCTCGAATTCCCTAGAATCGTCGACCAATCTTTGGTAGTTGGCTTGAAAGTTATAGAGATGACGGGCCTCTTCAGCTTCTTTCCTCTCATGTTCTTAAGCGGTGAGGAGCTTATTCAGCATCGCCCGAGCCTTGTCCATCGGGCTAGCCTTCTCCAGGGTCCTTAGTTCCCTCGGACATATCCCCAGCTATTCGACCAGCGTCAGATACGCCCTAGCTTGCTTCGAGCTTCCAGTGTGACGGATATTGTCAATCTGATTTTCAAGAAGTATCCGGGTAAACTCGAAGGAACTTCTCCCAGAGAGGACCAATTCGATGCAGGACTTCATGGAGGCAAAGATTGTTGTACCATTTGAGGCGCCAATTCTTCTATGATGTCCATGGCCGGAGACAACCCTGCTGGTGCGCTCCCAGATCCCCTTTATAAGAAAGTATGGGTAATGTCCACGGAGATGGGAGCCAACTCAATTTGTGCAAGGATAAGGCCGGCAGCAGGTTCTGTCGACACTGAAACTGTGGCAACACCTCCGGGACCATTATCATGGTAGCCTCCGCAGCAACATGAGCAGCAACAACCTCCACAACACTGGGTTCACCGGCCAAAGTCTGAACTGCATTGTCTTCTACGCTGATACTCGCCACGGGATCCTCCACTTGAGCTAGCCCAGTACTCTCTGCAACCATAAACATCAATGTTAATAATAACATTGAAAACAGAAGTATATGACACATCCTTGTTCTCTTACCAAGTTGAGGATCCAAAAACGGTAAGTCCTCTGGCAGGCTGCTTTGGGATAAGGGTTCCCCGGTCACGATGCTTGTACCCACTCGAAGCTTCTCGGTAGCAGGAATTTCAAGGCCCTCGAGCTGGGCCAGCTCCTGATCATCTCCTCAATATGGGAGGAAGTCATAGCCTCACTACCGATAGCCACTCCTATAAAAGAAATTCAAATGAAGGGTTAAAACATCTTCCCAATTCGACGGAGAAATAATCAAATAGGATAGAAGAAATACCCTCAGCGGTAGTAACCTCTCCCGACGGCGGAACCATCGCAGGAACATTCGCCTGCATCTCTTCTCTGAAATATGTGAGAATTTGCTGGTATCAGGAAGAGGGGGTTCATCGCCGAAGTCAACTTCTTCGCCATATGATTGAGGTTTTACCTGCACCCAAGAATAGAGAATTTTAGAACTTAGAATAAAGAGTGCAAGTACTTAATACTACCGCTATAGTAAGTGGCTATGCGGGTCGTGATCCACAAGTAGGGACTAGCGATGGAAGCTTTTTAGCAAGTTCTCTTTATGTTACATTCAATGGTTAAAGATCTTCTTTTAGTTCTTTAAAAGAAGAGAGAAAAATAAGTTACAGTTAGTTAATAAGATAATGGTAAATTGAGAAGGTGGAGAAAATAGAAAATGGATGTTTGCAAAGAAATTGAAAAGAGTGATAAAAGAGTTGGGTGTTGATGGTGTTGGTGATCTAAACTAAAAATTAAAAGAGAGAAAAAACCTAAAAATCTTACTTACCTCTTCGGCGCCTGCTTACCTTTGACCCGTATCGACGATGTACCTTTGTTTGAAGGCGAGCGAAGTATGACAAATAGGATCTTCCCTATTCCCGATTTACAGTATGAAATGAAGGGGCAAGCTACACTACCATAGAAATGGATATCCATCACCATAAGCCATCAATGACACTTGCAAGGGCAAGGCAACTTCGAGGCTATCGGATTCATTTGGATCCACAAACACAGAAGAGGGATGTAAACAAAAACAAGAATAGAAAAGAAAAAAAACTTCGATTCGATTCAAATAACAATGAAAGAAAAGATTACTTACACCGGTGTCACCCTCAGTATAAGCTTGTTCTCATTCCTCCATAAAAGTCTCCTCTCCTCTCAGTTACATAAAGAAAATAAAAATTACATAAAAGAAAACTAAAAACCTAAGTTATAAACTACAGATTAGCCTAACTTCTACTCTCTGCTTGGTCGCTTCCTCTGGTCTCTGAAAAATCCAGTATGTATAGGTAAAACCCAATGGAGAGGAGTGTACGAAGACAGGGGGAGCAAACTGAAAGTACACTAGAGGGGAGTGAATAGGTGTATGGCTAATCTAATGACAAATGATGCGGAATAAAAAACTAATTGCAACACACTTAGTGTAACCAAAGAGTGTAGCCGAATTCCCAGTGAAGGGATCTGTACTATCTCCTCTAAATTCCTCTAAATAAGAGTTGAGGTGCTATGTAAAGCTCTCTTGGTTCAACACAAGTGAGGCACACAAACAATACCAAGCATATATAAGATATGAACAATATGATGCAATGCAAGATATAAGAGAGAGAGAGAGTTAAGAGATAGTGGATCAAACACAATACAAAGATATGTTTCGAGGTTCGAGCCACTGCTCTACGTCCCCGCCTTCACACAGAAGGATTTCCACTGTAACGTCCACACAGGACTTCCTACACAGGGAACCTCCACTGAGGATTTGGGTAAATACAACTAGGAGTAAACAACTCCTCTCTCCAAGAAACACAACCTCTACACAAGAGGCAAGGCACAACAACAATCACTTCTACACTTAGAGGGATGGGCACTTAGCCAAACAATAATCACCTCATACTAGAGGGATAAGGCTCAAAGCCAACACTCCAACAATCACCTCTACACTAAGAGGGATACCAACCAAACTAAACTCAACCTCCACAATCACCTCTACACAAGAGGGACACTCACAAATAAAAGAAGGTTACAACTCTTGGTGATCTCAAAGACCACAAATTAATTTTCTCACAAAAAACATGATCCTAATAGATAGGATAGATATGATAGCTCAAGTGTAAGAAAAACAAGGTGTTTGGAAATCAAAACACAAAGAAAAATACTTGAAAAAATGCTAGATGAAGATAGAAATGAAGATCAAACCCAATATCCCAAATACTCTATTTTTTTTGAATTTTTCACCCTTAAAAACAAATAAAGATAAAATCTTTAAGCCCAAAACTCTTGAAAACTTGTTGCTAAAATATTTAAGAAGATGGAAAAATTTGCTCTTTGAAAACCATAAAGAAACCAACTCAAGAGATGGATATTTATACCCTCTCAAAAATTTGCCCGTTGGCAACCAGGAAAGGGCAAAACTGCCCTTCCGGTCGACCGCCCGATCGACCAGCCAACGGTGATTTTTATGACCGTTGAGCCACCGGTCGACCGCCCGGTCGACCGGGGCCAGATCCATAGAGCAGAGTTCTTTGGCGGTCGACCGGGTCGGTCGACCGGCCCTCTAGCCTAAACGGCCTGTGTACGTTTGTGTACATCGGTCGACCGGCCCGGTCGACCGACTCCTGACTCGGTCGACCGTCCGGTCGACCGGCAGACAGCCTGGTCAACAATTATAGGGATTAAAACTTGGACTTTTTAATATCAATTAAATCTCATAAAATCACATAAATTTCACAAAAATAAGTTCTTATAAGATCTTTGAAATATAAATATGTGTGACAAAAATTTAACACATATGATAGGTAGTGAAAATGCATATTTGTCATCATATATACCATCGCATTTGCACATTTATTCATATTATAATGCACATTTATTAATATTTCTTTATTTAATATGTGCAGGCCTCAAATTATCAATTAATAAAGAATAAAGTTTAAAGAGCCCAAAAGCCCAGATCCAAGCCCATGTTTGAAGCCCAGGTGAAAAAGCGCAAATATAAAGAGTCAAAACGCAAATACAAGGGCTAAAAGTTGCAAATATCAGAGATTAGGGAAGGATAGACTTCTATCCAACCCTAAACACCTGCAGGATGAAGATAAAAGGCCAAGATAGAGAGGAATTTCGTGGAGAAAGGATTTGAAGAAATCTGGATTAATGGTAACTTGATTACCAAGTTATCTCGAAAATCCAGATTAAAAGGCCAGGATCACACTTCTAGAAGCAAGCGCCCACATGGACGGACCAGGAGAGGCCACGCGCCAAAGCGCGTGGCCAACAGAGCCAGGATTGCCGCGTAGGCGCGGCAAAAGCCGTGGAAACGCGGCAGTTTAGATAGGGATGGATACCAGGTTTCGTGGTGATGTTTATCCGGGACTCCTCTACATTCTGCACTATAAATATCAGAGCATTCGCAACAGGGAGGGGCATGCAGAGACGATTAGGGTTTTCTTTAGCCACTTTTATTCAAAGTTGTAATTTTTTATTTTCATGCTCGTTGTGGAAGAAGAAGGAGCTTTGTAATTGGATATCTCATCTGCAATAAAGGTTACTTTCTTTTGCACATTTAATTCTTGCTATTTTATTTTATTTTCTCTGTGTTTATTCGCTTCGGTTTTCATCTGTGATCTCGTGTTTTCTTTCTTCTTCTTTTCTTCTAATTAAAAATAAAAAAAAAGAATAAAAAAATAAATAATTTGAAAAGAAAAAAAAATGATGTCCAACTAATTCTTTGTATGGTTTGCTGATCACTTAAGCAACCCTAGGGCAAGTAGGATTTGAATCGATTGATGACCATCCATCAGAAACCCTAGGTTTAATAATTGTTTTTCTTGAAGATAAAACTGATAACTAGATCTATTAATCTAGGTTGCACAATTAAAGGACTCATCATGACTTCATGCTTAAGAACTAGGACGGCCTAAAGTTAAGATTAATCTTTTCTTAAGCTGTACTTAGATGTTAGGATGAAACTTGTTTAGTTTTTAATAATGGAACTTAGTTATAATCTAGTATCGTATTTTCTTACTTGAATCACTCTTAATAACCTAGGGTAAATCACATTTATCTCAAGATGAAATTCAACATCCAAGACTTGCATAGTGGGTTGTGGTAGTAGATCAGTAAAACCATGCTTTTTAATCCATATTCTCTTCAAATCTAATCTCTTCTGTGTTTACTCAAAGCATACGAGGAATCTGCCGCAAAAGCTTGCATCGCATCCTTCCCTGAGGATCACGACCCGCTCGAGCCCTTGCTACAGCGGATTCGCATTGAGACTAAGAATTCTGAACTCTATTTCATCGATAAAATCTCAATCAACATATTATAAACTATTTGAACTATTTTTGTGATATTGAAATTAGGCTTTAAACAAAAATCGGTATTTTTCAAAAACTAAACTTTGAAATGGAAATCCAATTTTTCAAAACTTGCCTAAATACAAAAATATGATATTGAAACAACTTTGAAGCATATTGTATATGGATAGAATCCAATATACATAAAGATATATATCTATGCTTTTGACGTGAAATCCAAAATCGGTTAAACCGAAAACCAAAACCAATAAATTTTAAACTTATGTGTGTATGTGAACTTGAGCATATCAACACTATCTACCTTTACACAAGATCTAAACAAACTAAACTAAATACAAACCGAAGTCTTCTTGTCTCCAAGCCGACTCGATCCAAACGCGATCCAACAGCTTGACTCCAACCGAGTACTAGATGCGATCTTGACGCGCGAGCTCTTGAATCTACATGTGAAAGCTTCAAAACTCCTTTGTTGAAGCCAAACACCTACAATATCTTGGTCAATCACTGAAACTATTTAAATATAAGATTATTAGTAAACTATAATTACATGAGTTAATCATCATCAAAACTAGAGTGATGGGCCTCTGGACCAACAATCTCCCCCTTTGATGATGACGAAGCTCATGGAGTTATATATGCATGGATTAAAGTTAAGCTTCATAGAATCTCCCCCTTAACTCATGCATAGCAATAAACAGTAAAAATATTCAATGAATGTATAAACCAAACAACACATATATGCAATAAAACAAGAAAAGAAACATGCATATATAAAACTCTCAAAATTCTTCTCCCCCGTTTTGTATAAAACAAGGAAATAAAATAAACATGCATATATAAAACTCCAAATTTCTCTCACCCTTTTGTCAAATCATCAACAAAGATGACAAACCTAATCACATAACGCATAATATACAATATATAAAAGGAGATGTGAATCTCTCCCTACACACGTGTAAGACATAGAGAAGAGAAGTCAAGCTCCTCAATATGAGATACACTAAACATGAATCTATATATATAGAGAAGATGTTAAGCTTCCCTTGCATATAAGCAATACATATCAAAATACTATGATACCAATTGAAAATTTATCAATTATGATAAAGGTATACATCGAAACATTATGATACCAATTATGATACCAATTGAAAATAAACAAAATATTTTTTAGATATCAATTAAAAGTAAACAAAATTTTAAGCTACTAAGAGATACCAATTGAAAATATCTTGTAAATTTTGATACCAATAGAAAGTGACACATTGTACGTTTTTTATACCAATTGAAATATTTATTATAGATATTGATACCAATTGAAAGTAAAAAATCATTTGAAAATAGAAACTATATTTCTTTGGAAATACGCTCATTTTACAATAAAGATACCAAATTGAGAATAATACCAATTAAGATTATTGATACCAATATTGAAAATGTTAGCATATACCAAAACAAAGCATTTTTCATCATAAAGAATGAGAGTAAGATACCAATTGAAAATAAAATCGATTGAAAGGTAAAACAAGAATTTTCTCCCTCTTTATGAAATACTAATAAAAATAATGCATAAGCTTGTATAGTATACCAA
Source organism: Agave tequilana (assembly GCA_038442645.1). Lineage (NCBI taxonomy): Eukaryota > Viridiplantae > Streptophyta > Magnoliopsida > Asparagales > Asparagaceae > Agave > Agave tequilana. The sequence continues at coordinate 52,601 of JAVJIF010026248.1, forward strand.
TTGAAAAATAATTAACATTAAGGACTAAACAAGCTTAGCATAAACATAATTTGTGGTTTAAGATGTAAAAATATAGTAAGCACAACAAATCATATGTTTATGTATGAAAATGTAAATATCAATCGAAATTGATACTATTTGAAGTTTGAAACATACATATATAAGAAACACATATGAGTATACAAACATAAAAATATCAATTGTGATACCAATTGAACATATAATGAGGATCAAGTGTATAACTCATAATTACCTCCCTTTTTATGCACATGTTGAGAAGATTTTCAATTTGAGCATACAAGGCATGGTCGTCCATCCATCTACCCTTAGATGGTAGGGGTTTTCAAAAATAGGATTTAAAAATAATTTTAATATGTTTGAAAACTCTACCAAAATGAAGAATACGAACTAGTTTTATGATAATCTTGAAAACTAGTACGAAGTCCTTCAAGTAAGGAATAAAATAAGTATATATCCATGAAAATATGAAAATCACTCAAAAATTGGCACTCAAAGTTTATAAAGCACGCATAAGACTCATGAAAATAAAGTCATGAGAAAACATCAAGTAATGTGAGTGTACAAAGTCATGTAATCAACAAAATTATGGAATAAGGCATTTAAGCTCCATTATGAAATCCTTCATGAAATTCATCAAAACTAAATAGGCTTTAAGGTATATGTATGTTTTGTCTAAACTAGAAGTATACATACATATCTCAAACACAAATGAGTCCTTAAAAGAATTTGCATGAAAAGCAAGTGACTCAAGGGTATACATGTATATCTAAAGTTTTAAACAAAATTAACATATACATGAAGCTAAACACATTATTATGAAAAACATGTACGAAAAATAGGGAATACAAGTTGAAATGCAAGAATCATCAAAACTAGGCTATCAAGTACATCTAATAAATACAAATGAGCAATTAAGCACAAACATGAAGTGCAAAACCATAAACAAACATAATCATTAAGGTAAATGCACATGTTTTAGAGTTATGATATACACAATAGCTAAAATAAAGTGAGAACACAAAAATATAAGTTCATATAACCATGGGTGTATCTCAAATATTATATATGTATATCAAAAGTCTAATAAGCATGACATTTAACATAATAATCAGGAAAAATTAAAACATGCTAAAAATCAATCAATGAAAGCATGTAAACTAAATGGGAGTTAGAGATAGTTACCAAAACTATTAGGGGTAATCTCTAGATCTCCAAACCATGGTGGTCCTCCCACCAAACTTCCTTGAAGGTGATACATCCAAATTAGTGTCCATCAAGCACAAAAGCATCCACCATGAAGGCATCAATGCTCTCACGTCAAGTGAGAGCCCACACCTACATCAAATAAAATAGGAGTGGATTTTAGTACCCATACTCTATTGGGTCCATGGGGGTTAGCACCTTTCCTAACCCAAACAAATCTATTTGCAAAATTTGAATCATTTAATCTATCATAACAAAATTTTGTAAGGTAACCCTTACGTCTACAATGTGTATAAGTATACACATGAGCATACATAGTGTCATGTGTATGAACGTGAGAAGCATGTGTATGCCGTGCTTTATGTGCATGCATATGAGGAGCATGTTTCTTCTGAAACATGGATTCCAACTGTGTGTGGTTCGTGGTACATTGGCTCAAAGTGGAGCGCAAACAATCAACACTTTTTTTCAACACACATATATCATTTTTAATGCTTGAAGATAAAGTGGAGCATGCAATTGAAACACTAGATGGTGAAGCAATATTAGCATGGCAAACATGTGAAGACAAATCATTTTTCAGAGATTTATTTTCCTTTGAAACCAAATATAGTTCTTTTAAAATTGAAGCAATTTTATTTTTCAAAGATTTGTTCTCTTTAAAAACAATTTCAAGTTTTGAAGTCAAAGTTTCATTTTTCTTCAAAACAATTTCACAATCATTTTTATTTTTCAAAATTTTTTTCATTTAGAGCAAGCTCAAGTTGAGATTTCAATGAGTCCCTTTCATTAGATCCCTCTCTTGCAAAATCAAGTCAAGTTTTGAATACAAATCCTTATTTTCTTTATTTAATTTAATACCTTTTTTTCAAAACTTGGTATTTTTCAAGTAAGTTTTCACACACAATAGATAGTTCTTCATTTAAAGCATTGGCATCCATATAATCATCACTGGAAGAACTAGCACTATCATCTAGATGAGTATCCGAGTTTACCTTAAGGGAGTCATTCCCTTGGACCATGTAGCAAGCTTGTTCGGATTCATCTCCACTAGATTCCTCATCCACATAGTTTGGCGTTTGAAGCTTTAGAGAGGTCAAAATGTTCCACACTGCAAAAGCGGATCACAATGAGAAACATAGAAAGAAATTCTTTGCTTAGTGTGCTCCTAAGTGCCTCAAGGGCTTGTGCATTGGCCTCTATATGCTTGTTATTATCAAAATAGGATTTCTTGGTAGTAACAAGGTAAACATGCATTCCTAAGGTTTTTAGGTACATACTCATCATAAGCTTCCATACATCGATGTTAGAAACATCAACATAGGAGGGGTCATAAAATTCATGAGTGCAAACTATGTGTGCAAATGCAATATTAGATTAGCTAACCAAGATTTCACTCCTAGGTGGTTAAACCTAATATCAGGAGCGTAGGCTCTGATACCAATTGAAAGTAGACCTAGAGGGGGTGAATAGGTGTATAGCTAATCTAATGACAAATAATATGGAATAAAAAACTAATTGCAACACACTTAGTGTAACCAAGAGTGTAGCCGAATTCTCGGTGAAGGGCTCTGAACTATCTCCTCTAAATTCCTCTAAATAAGAGTTGAGGTACTAAGTAAAGCTCTCTTGGTTCAGCACACGTGAGACACACAAACAATACCAAGCATATATAAGATATGAATAATATGATGCAATGCAAGATATAAGAGAGAGAGAGTTAAGAGATAGTGGATCAAATACAAAGATATGTTTGAGGTTCGAGTCACTGCTCTACGTCCCCGCCTTCACACAAAAGGATTTTCACTATAACGTCCACAGAGGACTTCCTACACAGGGAACCTCCACTGAGGATTTGGGTAAATACAGTTAGGAGTACACAACTCCTCTCTCCAACAAACACAACCTCTACACAAGAGGCAAGGCACAATAACAATCACCTCTACACTTAGAGGGATGGGCACTTAGCCAAACAACGATCACCTCACACTAGAGGGATAAGGCTCAAAGCTAACACTCTAACAATCACCTCTGCACTTAGAAGGATACCAATCAAACTAAACTCAACCTCCACAATCACCTCTACACAAGAGGGATACCCACAAATAAAAGAAGGTTACAACTCTTGGTGATCTCAAATACCACAAACCAATTTTCTCACCAAAATAAGATCCTAATAGATAGGATATATATGATAGCTCAAGTGTCACGCCCCGCTTCCCAAAATACGCTGAAGTAGAGACGCGACGAGAGTCGGCGACGCATATACGAAAAGAAAATACCTCACGTATACGCGCTAAGCCTTAAGTAAACCGAAACAAGCTATAAATTGAAACTGTAATAAATCATGATTACTGCAGTATCACATATAAGCATCCACGCATGATATCATATAAATAAAGACTGAAATAACAATTGATTGATATAACGAGAATCAGGAAATAATATGAAGGCAAGAAAGATAAGAACACCGGAATCGAATAGGGAGAAGCTCCAGCTCTTCGCGAAGCGAACGGTCTCAACGAACACCTGAACAATATAAGAAAGCGTCCAATATTTAGACGTGCAAATCTAGGGTCGTCAGAAAGCGACCTGGTGAGTGTGTCTGTAAAGGGGGAACTCTTGTATATAAACAATGTGCATAGAATAATAATAAGATAAACTGTAGGCAGAAGATAACTAAATAACATTATAAACTGCTGAACTGAAGAATAACTGAATAACAACATGTATGAAGGAAAAAGGCAACTATTAACTATAAACTGATGTCAATACGTGTAACCTAGCATATGTCATTAGTCTGATTGGTTATTATTAACCTAATTAATGTAGTACTTAGCTGTGTCCCATACCACAGCCGTTTTCCTACATATCAAACAAAGTTATAGTTGTTGTAACTGCGTGCCAATGTAGTGCCTGTGTTTTGGAAGGGTACCGTGCATGCTCAGTACCACGGTCTTACACCCCTGGCGCTAAACCAGGATAAGCCGCAAGGCTCTAATAACTGAAAACCACAGCCCCACACGAAGAAACAACTAGTGTGGCGCCGTAATCCGGGCATCGCCCTGACAACTGACAACTGAATAGGTAGCCAGTACTACCTTGGTTCCCCATGGTTGGAACCCACAACTCGGTACCATAATAAGTCCTTCTAAAATACATGACATGCATCATCAGGCAATTACCCCTGTTTCCCAGGTTATTGTGTCTTTATTAACAAGCAACAATATGTGTTATTATTAAGAGTAACTGATATCTCCAATTAAATGAATGTCAAATCTTCCAAACATAAACTATATCAACCTCAAGATCAAGCCGAGTCATGCCACGGTCTAAACTGTATCAAAACAAGGCCTAAGCTAACAACGACAAACTATCAACACATGAAATGATACTGATACAAGCTCCTATCAATTATGTAATTAAAGTGAACATTCATAGATGTCTCATGGAGTGGTACAAGTAATCAAACTGGTAAAATATATCAGAAAGACACATGAAATGATAAGTGTAACATGTAAATAGATACTAACAATGGTAAATACAGAAGAAAAACACTCACATGAAATGACGTGTTTCGGAACCGAATCGCCGTTTGGTCTTTACTGTACGAACCGGTACTGATCCACGGATCATCCCATGAATCGGTTTTCGAATCGCCTGTATATCAGGTCCACAACGAGCACGAATCCGGATCGGATCCGAATCTCCTGCAATGGTCCGGATCTCAACAAACGAATCTGAAACACTGCAACACGCAACCAAACACATGAACTCACACAAACGTACCCTCGTATATATATACACTCCACAATATACACGCATAAGCATACATGTACACCCGCATATATATATATATATATATATATAATATATATATATATATATATATATATATATATATATATATATATATATGTATGTATGTATGTATGTATGTATGTATATATGTACATATATATATGGGCTTACTGTACCTCAGCCCGCGGGCTGAGAGAGTTTTTCAGCCTGCGGGCGTGGCAACATCACCGCCCCACATCTGTAATAATTTTGGCGGGCAAAATCCTGTAAAATCCCGCCCAATTTAATGCCAGTCACCTCAACATTGTAATTTCCAAAAATACCCTCCCTCACAACTTTTTACCGACCTTGGTAGCAGTCCTCAGAAAATGACTGCGACCTTGGTAGCAGTCCTCAGAAAAAGACTGCGACCTTGGTAGCAGTCCTCAGAAAAAGACTGCGACCATGGTAGCAGTCCTTAGAAAGACTGTGGTAGCAGACCTTGGTAGCAGTCCTCAGAAAAAGACTGCGACCTTGGTAGCAGTCCTTAGAAAAGACTGCGACCGTGGTAGCAGTTCTCATAAAAACACTGCGACCATGATAGCAGTCCTCAGAAAAAGACTGCGACCTTGGTAGCAGTCCTCAGAAAAAGACTGCGACCTTGGTAGCAGTCCTTAGAAAAGACTGCGACCGTGGTAGCAGTTCTCATAAAAACACTGCGACCTTGGTAGCAGTCCTCAGAAAAAGACTGCGACCTTGGTAGCAGTCCTTAGAAAAGACTGCGACCGTGGTAGCAGTTCTCATAAGTACTGCGACTATATTAAAAATCATTAAATATCAAATCAGATAAAAAAAATTAAAGAAGCAGCATTCACTGTCTTTACCGAAAAAAGTAGCTTTTCATAAGGGGTATTTGGTAATTTAACTTCTTTCGATAAGCGGGCCGCAAGTTAGTGGGTGCAAAATTGAGCCACGTCAGCGCAGGCTGAGAGAGTTCTCTCAGCCCGCGGGCTGATATACATTTTTCTCTATATATATATATATGTGTACATACATATATATGTGTGTGTGTGTGTATACACACACACACAACACACAGATATATATATATATATATATATATATATATATATATATAATATATATATAATATATATATATATATATATATATATATATATATGTAGGGCTTACTGTACCTCAGCCCGCGGGCTGAGAGAGTTTTCTCAGCCTGCGGGCGCGGCAACATCACCGCCTCACATCTGTAATAATTTTGGCGGGCAAAATCCTGTAAAATCCCGCCTAATTTAATGCCAGTCACCTCAACATTGTAATTTCCAAAATACCTCCCTCACACACTTTTTACCGACCTTGGTAGCAGTCCTCAGAAAAAAGACTGCGACCTTGGTAGCAGACCTTGGTAGCAGTCCTCAGAAAAAGACTGCGACCTTGGTAGCAGTCCTCAGAAAAAGACTGCAACCATGGTAGCAGTCCTTAGAAAAGACTGTGGTAGCAGACCTTGGTAGCAGTCCTCAGAAAAAGACTGCGACCTTGGTAGCAGTCCTCAGAAAAAGACTGCGACCATGGTAGCAGTCCTTAGAAAAACTGCGACCGTGGTAGCAGTTCTCATAAAAACACTGCGACCATGATAGCAGTCCTCAGAAAAAGACTGCGACCTTGATAGCAGTCCTCAGAAAAAGACTGCGACCTTGGTAGCAGTCCTTAGAAAAGACTGCGACCATGGTAGTAGTTCTCATAAAAACACTGCGACCTTGGTAGCAGTCCTTAGAAAAGACTGCGACCGTGGTAGCAGTTCTCATAAGTACTGCGACTATATTAAAAATTATTAAATATCAAATCAGATAAAAAAATTAAAGAAGCAGCATTCACTGTCTTTTACCGAAAAAGTAGCTTTTCATAAGGGGTATTTGGTAATTTAACTTCTTTCGATAAGCGGGCCGCAAGTTAGTGGGGTGCAAAATTGAGCCACGTCAGCGCAGGCTGAGAGAGTTCTCTCAGCCCGCGGGCTGATATACATTTTTCTCATGTATATATATATATGTATATGTATACTAGTATACACATACACCAACATACATGCATACTTAAATAAAAAACCAACACACATTAATATAAATACATACACTTATATATATACATATAATATACATACGCACATAACAGATATACATGTACACACATGCATACACTTGCGTATACACCCATGTATATACGTATGTATATACATACATACACCATATACATACACACACACACACACTTACATGACACACTTAAAACACTAACACACTACCCATCCATACAATTAATGTCCTACACACATTTATTCATGACATACAGTATATTTAATTAAAACACCACTAAATTCAAGACACTTACATGAATTAAAACCCATACACATGCATACATCCTTGCATAAATACATGCATACAGATGCATGCATATCACAACTACACTCACGCACACAACCATACACATTTAATTACACTTCCTAATTATTACAACTTTACCCTTAACATATAAATGCACTAACCTCGGGGCGACTTGCGGTGCATCGATGGAGGCTCTGGCGGAAGCGTCGGGGGCCGCAGAGGTGTTTTTCATTGATTTTGCAAAGGGAAAAACTTACAAAAAAGGGTCGAGGAGCTAAATTACAAGTAATTCTTTGCAAGAAGAAGATTACAGGTAGATCTCCTCTGAAATTTCTGGGGAAGTGTGCTGGTAGGAATCTGATCAGCGCGCGATTACTTTATCCTTTGATGATGCGATCGATCAGACAATCGGACTGCTGCCTGATGGGATTCCTGATTGAGATTTTACCTGCACACAAAATATAGTATTTCAGATTTAAGAATAGGATATGCAAGGTACTCAATTCTACCGCTATAGCAAGTGGTTATGCGGTCGTGATCCACAGGGAGGGACTAGCGATGGAAGCTTTTTCAGTAAGTTCTCTAAGTGTTTGAATTAGGAAGAAGATGGTAGACTAAGAAGGTGGAAAATAGATTATATACAAGAAATTGAATTGGGTGTTGTTGGTGTTGGTGATCTAAACTAAAGAAATAAAAGAAAGAAAACTAAAAACTAAAATCATACTTACCTCTTATGCACCTGTTTACCTTTGATCCGTTGCGACGACTTACCTTGTCTTTGAAGGCAATCAGCATGGCGTATAGGATCTTCCCCTTCTTGATCTACACTACGAATAAAAAGGACAAACTATACTAGCAAGAGAAGGTTGTTCATCACCATAGGCCATCAAAGCACTTCAACGGCTAAGCAGTCTCGAAGCTATCGGATTCTCTTGGATTGCAAGTCATCAGAGGAAAATAAACAAAAACAAGAGTAAAGAAGAAACAGAAACTTCGATTTGATTCTTATAACAATGGAAGAAAAGATTTACTTACACCGATGTCACCTCAGTACAAGCTTGATCTCCTTCCTCCATGAAGATTATCTCTCCTCTCAGTTACATAAAAATTACATAAAAGAAAATAAAAAAAACCTAAGTTACAATCTAAAAATTTAGCCTAAGAAAATCCTAAATTTGTTTCTGTACTCGACCCGACGCCCTTCTCTGTTGCTCTGCAGGGGTATTTATAGGAGATGGAAGCAGTAGAGTCCCGGTACAACTCCTTTACGAAAACTGTACCCAGCGTCATCTGTATTGCCGCGGAAACGCAGTTATGGCCGCGTTTTCGCGGCCATTCTGGGGCATCTGGCCACGTGTTTTTTCTCGCGTGGCCTCCTCTGGTCCGTCCATCTGGGTATATCTTTTTAGTTCTGGCGTACCGACTATTTATTTTGAAAATTCGAGATAACTTGGGAAGCAAGTTACCCTAAATCCAAATCTCTTTAAAACGAATTTTATCTTTGCACTCTCCTCTTTTTATCTTTATCCTTGTCCTGCAAGTAATTAGGATTGAGTAGAAGTCTATCCCTTTCCTCTTCTTTTAGTAATTGCAAATTTTGCACATGGTAATTGCAACTTTGGCACTTGGTAATTGCAACTTTTGCACTTGGCTTGCACATGGGCTTTTTGGGGCTTCTGGGCTTCATTTAGGCTTTATTCTTTATTTAATTAATTACTCAAGACCTGCAACACATTAAATAATAAAACATTAGTATAGTGCATAATTAGGAATAAATATGAAAATGTGATAGTAAATGTAGTGATAAATATGCATTTTTTACTACCTATCAATTCTCTTCTTGCCTGATTCGGGAAATCGAGAACAGAAAGTTGGTAGAACCTCTTATTACTTCTTAAACTACCTCCACTTGGATTCCTTTCTCGCCTGGTTCTGGAGATTCCTTGAGAGGGAGGAAGATCTTAGGGTATTAGCACCCTGATTAGAGAAGTAATTCTATGAATTCTTAGAAGCAAGAGAGTAGATCTCTGTCTTTAGTCCTCTTCTCCTCTTTTTTAGCCTTCGCCCTTTCTTCCTCTCCCCTTGATAGGCTATTTATAAGGAGGAGTAGGGGTATAATCGCCCTGAAAAGCTGGAAATAGATTAAGTCAATCTATTTTACATCTGAAAATTAGCCTCGCCGCAAGGCTAGAGATAGCTTTTACGAAGCTAGGAATAGCAAGTAGTGCTAGTCTCTTAATCCGCTCTGCTAATTGAGGGATGTGCCCCTGATTCTTTCTAAATAACTGAAAGATTTCTTCTAATCTTCTCACTTGATTGGGAGAGTCAAAAGATCATGGCAAGTAACTGTCAGATTTGATCTCAATTAGATTTGATCTCATCTAGAGATTTGATTGGTCAAAGGTGACCGTAAAGGACCCGCAGCGGAGTTGTTGCGTTGAGTTCGTGGCAGAGTTGGGAGAAGAAGCATCTGGCGAAGTTAAAAGAAAGCTCTTCAGCGTGCTGGATAACTTTGTGGCGAAGCTACCAATTACCCTTTTGCGCAGCTTCCTGGGGCTTCGAGCGAAGCTAACTCTCTGCGGAGTTAACTGAGCATTTCTGTGTGAAGTTGTAAGTTAGCTCGTAGCGAGGCTGTGAAGAAGCTTTCTGCGATGCTAAGCAATTTTGGCTTCTTATGCGAGACTTATCTCGTGGGCTCGTGCGAGACTAAGTGTTGAGCTAACTTAGTGTCTCTGGACATGCTTGGGTCTTCTCACGAGTTTTTCTCGGCTTACTGTCTGCTTCACTGGATAAGTAGAGTCCAAGTTGATTGATACGTCCCTTTGAGATGGGTAAAGAACTGGTCGTCAGCTTGTCTGCCGCTTGTCTTTTGTAGATGTCAACAAGTTAGACATGCTCAGGCCAGTTAGGAATCTTGCCTTTTTTAGAGTGTCACAAGACCCCCTTCAAGTTTTTCGTGAGTCTGCAATGGAATGATTCAGACTCTGAAATACTTTAAACTGCTTTGATTGATGAATATGTGAAATGCGAACGTCGCCATAATGGTTGAGTCAGCTCCGCTTTCAATCCTGCTTCTGATTAGAATAAGTTCGCCGAGGAAACACTAGATTCTTGATTCTAGGTAGCTTTACGTCTGGATAGCTTCGCGTTAACTCGGTGTTTGAAACGACGTTCCTTCCCGAGGCTAACTGCTTTTCGCTAGTTACGAGTGGGATTGCTCCCTTTTCTGATGTTAGAATAAACTCTCTTGCTTTTAAATGAGGGATATTGTTTCCTTCCTCGAGGCTAAGCATTTAAAATGCTTTAACTTCGCCCGCGCTTCTAGGCTGAAGTGGCAGTAGCGTGGTCAGGCCATGAGGCCTATAAATAAGACACTTGAAGTCCTCTTCAGAGTAATATACTTTTTTCTTTCTGAAAAGTGTGTCCATGACATCCCCTCATTGCCCAGGAAAGGAGACTCAGATCTCTGAAATAGTGGGGCGCCCACTCTGGTTACTAACCGCCAAGAGCTGGTAAGTCTCGGTCATCTGATGACTTTCAGGGGGTTCATCTCCCTTAGCTTTACTAGATATCTTAGGGATTAAATTCCCTAGATCTTTGCATTTGGCTGACTTTCAGAAAAGAGTTTCGACCCTATTTTCCAGCTTCTCGGTAAAGCTATTATTTTGCTTGATCAGAAAGACTTTTTCATGCAGAGTTCCTGTCTTGATCTGTTGAATCTATCTGTTAAATCCGCCACATAAGTGATTGGGACTTAGTCTCTTCGAGGTTGGGCCAGTCTTGCCATATAGGTAGGGCTAAGACTGTGTCCCTCTGGACCAGTCTGGCTTAGCCATATAGGTGAGGCTAGGACTTGGTCCTTTTTGAGGCTTCTTCAGCTAACTGCCTTAGGCGGAGCTAAGACTTGGCTTATGCTGAGTTAGTCCATCATCACTGTGCAAACGAGGCTATCCTCTGCTTAACTGAAGCACCACTGGATCGGATATGAATTGCTTCACCCAAAGAATTTTCCTTAGTATTTCACCTTTGTAGCTTTCTCTTTGATTTACTGCTAATCTGTTTTCAGTTTGCATTGCAGTGAACTGTGCCTGCCAGTCTTTTGTCTTGATGAAAGAGACCAGAACTTGCCTCTTGATCTTCTAGTTGAAACTTTAATCCTAAGTAGGAGGAACATACTGGAGCAGCTGATGTGTATTC